>ML779381.1:327768-371395 GCA_009831015.1 Picea engelmannii
GGTGTAGAGGATCCATGGGCATTGTTGACTATGTAACTCTGTAACCGCCTATGTGAAAAGAAAACAACAAGTAGGAGAATGTTGGGTATGTGTTATATTCTTTGCACGAGATGGAGTGTCTGAGCGGCTGCATCGGGTGTGCAGGGGGGTGGAGCCCCTTGCGCGAGGGTTCGGGGGTAGTGCCCCCGATTTTTTTTTTTCTGGGACGATATATTTCCACCGGGACGACATATTTCCAGGACAACATATTTCCGGGACCACATGATATTAGGTGGTTTTTCGGCACATGGTTTTTTGCCGATGGTTTTCTATTTCCGGTTAAGGAATTAGGGTTTTGGACTAATCCAGGTCATTGGGTTAGGGTTTTAGATGCCGCTGGCTCCTATATGTATATTGTATTGTAAACAATGTAACAAAATGTATGAATATAATATATGCTGGTTTTCCCGGTTTGGGTTTCTAGGTGAAAAATCTCCGTGTAATGTTTGTATTTGCCATTGTATCTTTTCTGTTCTTTTTTGAATATCAGTTTGCAGTAGATATTGTACAAGGTTAGAATTTACAGTAACATCCCATAAGAAACTCAAAAACCATGCTAAACAATTTTCAAGCTAGAAAAAACGGCAAAAGGGTCCAAAAAATGATAAAAATGGGCCAAAAAGGTCTATAAATAGAAGTTGGCAGCTCATTATCACCATTGTAAATTGAGAATTGACCAAAAGGTCAAAAACACCCCTTTTCCAAAAGAGTTGATTCTAGGAGCTTCATAGGATGAAACGAACTTCCGCTCGGACCAAGTAAGTACAAACTAGTCCCTCTTGCATTTCCATACTTCCTTTTTTCTTTTAGTTTAGTTTTTGGGAGGGCATGCACCTCTAAAAAAGGTAGACCCTACGTGTATGCGGGATTTCATAGGATAGCTCGCATATGCACGTAGGAAGAAAATAGTCATCCCGCATGCATATGCGACTGTGTCCAACACAGCCTGCGTACACCCTCAAAAATTGTGAAAAAAATAAAAATTGCAAGATTTTAATCCTCCGTGAACTTGTCTTTTTGTAGGATGTATGTCCACTAGAGAGAGAGGGAGCATGAATACATTGACTCTTTGGTCTCAGAGGACCCTGCTTCTCTTGTTGTATTATCTCAATGCGGGTTGTTAAAATTCTTCAAGTGCGCACTCATGCGGGCACAACCCAGGCTGCTGAACACCTTGGTAGATTACTGAAGATCCATTCAAGTTACATAATTTCCCCCCTGGGCCTCACAACATAGACGAGTTAATAGGGATACACTATGAGGTGGGCACAGATAAAATGGGTTCTTAGGTGTCGATCTAAAAAATTTCCAATCTATCAATGCAAGTGATAGTTTTTCTCATTGGATAGATCATTGGATCCACGACCTTACATCAGGCCTTCCTGGTGCACATGCATTGTGCAGTATAGTGCTTAAATGCAAGAGTGTTCAACTAGGGCACAAACATGCTGGCATGCATGAAGAGACAACGGATAAAGTGTCATGTGTGGGAGAACAAGAACTTTGGGTTCGAGACTATTTTATGCTCTTTCTTCTTCGAGAGGGTACCCAGTCTTAGTCCATGAGAGACAGTGCAAGGGCATGGGGCCTTCTTCCCAACATTATGTAGATGGGTGACATTGTTTCCACGACAGGGGGGTGGAAGGACCATAGAGACCTTCAATGATAAGGCTTTTGACTAGTGGGCACGGCAAATTCTGGCAATAGAGGACTACCCCTATGTCGGGATTAAATTTTCCAGGGATACGGATATGCCCGTACCTCCCAGAGGTGATCGAGGAGAGATAGGTACATTTTTTCTTTCAGAGTTATTTAATTTTTATTTCTTTTATATATATCATTTTTTTTTGTATACCAGAGTATCTGACACTTATGTATTTGTTATGTAAAGATGTGGGACCAGTGTGTCCAACAGAATTCTCGAGGACTAGGCAACATCCTCGACCAGAGGCACGACCAGCAGCAGCAGCAGCAGGGGGGCCTCTATCTGGAGAGACTGAGAGAGTATTGAGATGGGTGGAGCGGAACCTCACCACACTCACTCACGCAGTCCCTATGGTAGAGATCGAGGATTTGCCACCAGCGATGAAACCTCACGTAGTTGGGGTACCACGTACCTGGGTCCAGCTCTTCTAGCATTTGGAAAATGTCGTTGTTCATTACGACAGGGCCAACAGGCCCTGCCCTTAGGTAGGCTAGACTACTTACGTGTCGAGGGCACCTTTTGTATATTTTTGAGGGAATAAGCCCTGTGACTCTTACTTGACATATTTTTGAGGCACTTACACCCACCCATGTACTTTGATATTTTCGATATATATATGCATATTTACATCTTTTTACGTTTTATGGATTACATTTATTTTACAAATGTATTTACATGTGCGCGTGTGTGCTTTTTCTTACATGTGTGCAATATGTCAATCTAATACATGATTATCTAGAGTATCTATGATTTGATTCATTCTCCTAGGAACATGGATATACGTAATGTAATCAAATCTTTGTTCTAAGAGATGTACCCTAAGGAACCATCGGTGTAGAGTAGGATCGTAAATGCGGTAAACCCCATTTAACTGAGGCACAACCAACTGAGCATCTAAGTAGACCCGGAGGTGAGAGATACTATGTGACAAAGTGTCACAAAGCAACTCTAAGACTGTGTTGTATTCAACGACATTGTTTGTGGCATCACCTAAGCAAATAAATACTGAAGATAACAACTAGCCTTGAGGTGTAAAAATCACCCAAGCTGCGGAAGCAAGCCTCCAAGTGTGTCAGCTAGCACCGTCCGTGAACCCAATGAACACCTTTGATTCACTTGACATCTGCCATAGTGAAAAAGATGACATAAAAAATGATACATCCATAAAACCAAAAATAAAATGTATAAGAACTATACATATGTATAAGAAGTCACCCAAGGCGACCCACCTACAAGTAATTCTTCTTGAGTTAGAGCCCATTTCTAGGCTCTGCCAAAGAATTTCCCTCAGAGTCCACCAAACAATAAGTGCCCTTCTTTAGAACCTCCTTCATGATGAAAGGTACGAACCACATGGGTTTGAACTTGCCTGCCCCCAGGTGATCCTTATCTTGGTCATAGAATAGGACAAGGTCACCTTTAGAGAAAATCTGAGGACAAACGAACTGATCATACTGACACTTGACCTTTTTTTTATGAGCGTCATTACCCAAGGCTGCATCCCTACGCAACTCAAGATATAATAAATGCTCTTAGAACGGTGAAGTATCTGGCAATAACTATACTGCCATCTTTAGAGAGGGTATCTGGCACTCTATAGGCAAGATTTCTTCCAGCCCGTAAATGAGTTGAAAACATGAGAAACTGGTTGTAGTCTTAACAGACGTTTGGTAGGCCCATAATGTGGAGTACAAAATCAAATGCCAATTTGACTTGGCCGAATTGATCATTCACTGCAAAATAGTCTTAAGGGACCTATTCACAGCTTCCACTTGACCATTCACTTGTGGGTAGTAGGGTGACAAATGTTCTTGCCTCAACCCAAGATTTGACGTTAACTCAGACATCATTTTATTCTGAAAGTGATTGCCATGGTCAGTGACAATCTCTCTTGAGACGCCGAACCTTACTATTATCTGGTTAAACAAAAAGATAGTTGTTGTCTTGCCATCATATTTAAAATTTGGCATAGCTTTGACCCACTTCGTGAAGTAGTCTACTGCTACGCTGATATAATGGTGCCCCCTTGCTGAAGGAGGGTTTCATGTAGTGTAATCAATCCCCCACTTGGTGAAGGGACCAACTATGATGACGGGAAACATGGGAGCAGGGTGTTCCCTCATCTTCTGAGAGAAGATCTGACACGGGTGGCACTTCTTGACCAATTCAACATAATCTTTGATTAATGTCGGCCAAAAGTAACCATCTTGTAGAATATTTTGGGTTGTTGCCAACACAGAGAAATGATCGCCACATGCTCTAGTGTGGTAATCGTTAAGCACAATTTTTTCTTCTTCATGAGTGAGAAACCAATGAAGGATTCAATCTACACCTCATTGATACAGACTTTCTTTGAGTATGAGATAGTTCTTGGCCTAATGGCATATACAACGACATTCATCACGAGAAGCAGAGGTGGGGCACTTCAAATTCTGGAGATAGATTAGTATATCTCCATACCATGGGTTCGAAGACGTGATAAAAAACATGTCTCCTTTAATAGGTGACTCCTCGTGTATAACATCACCTGATTCGATCGGAAGTTCTGAGATGAGTTCCATGAAGACCAACGACTTTTCAGATTTTGTTGAAACAAAATCCAAGTAAAATTCTTGGAGGATAACTATCCATCTACTGATCTTTCTGCCGATTACACGTCGTGTCAACATGTATTGAAATGGATTCACAACAAAAATGAAGGTGGTCTTGCGAAATAAGATATAATGATGGAACCATTGGACAGCATGAACTGCTACCAACACATGTTTTTCAACATGGGAATAATTGAGTTCCAATCCAACTAGGCCTCGACTCAGGTAATAAATCATGTATTCTTCAAGAAAATATTCTTCCTAAACCAATACCATACCGATGGTCGACTCCATAGTGGCCTAGTACAATAAGAAATCTTTATTATAATTGGGTGGCCGAAGCAGAGCGACAGACATGAGGACACGTTTCAACGCTTCGAAAGAGTGCTGAGTGGATTCATCCCAATGAAAAGGAATGTCCTTCTTCAGTAAATGGATGAAACCCTTTGTGATATAGACATAGTTTGTGATGAAACATCGTAAAAATTTCTCTTTTCCTTGTAAACTCTGAAGCTGAGGGATTGTGCATGGAGGAGGCAACTGAACTATCACCTCAACCTTTAGAGGATCGACCATGATCCCTATTTTCGAAACACTTAAACCTAGCAGACGACCCGACATTACGCAAAAAATGCATTTGTTTGGATTTAATCCAATCTGGTAGTAGAAACATCGCTCAAAGATAAGTCGGAGGTGTGCAGGATGATCAACTCTCTTATGAGATCATAATGCTAAATCATCAAGATAAGCCTCGACTATGTGTTTGAGGTTGTGGAAAGAAAATGACATGGCCCGTTGAAAAGTAGCTCCAACATTTTTCAGACCAAAAGGCATATTCCGATAAGCAAATCTACCCCACAGACAAATGAAAGTGGTTTTGTGTTGGTCTTCGGGTTTGATCTGTATCTGATTGTATCCCGAAAAACCATCCATGAAAGAAAAGGCCTCACAACCTATGCATTCATCGACTATCTAGTCAATAAATGGTGTGGGGAAATTATCCTTTTGACATGCCTTGTTCAAATCATGGAAGTCCGTACATACGTGAATCGTACCCTATTTTTTGTCCTTTGGAATAGGATTTGACACCCATTGAGTCAATTGGACGACGGGGTAGATGAAACCAACTTTAAGCAATTTCTCTACTTCAGCCTTAATAGCTTTTGCTTTCTTAGGATTAACCAGACAAAGCTTCTTCCAGACCGGCTTAGCGTCAGGATACATCATGATTTTGTGTTCGATGATTCTTGGATCTATGCCTGGCATTTCCTTGTAAGACCAAGAAAACACATCACAAAATTCTTTAAATAAATCCTTGTAGATTCGAATCTCCTCGGGGGAGCAATCCGCTCCGACGAAGACATCCTCCATGACGCCAGGGGTTTTGGAGATATCAATAGGTATCGTTTTAGCGATGGTTTCCATATTTCCTTTAGCATAAACTGTGTGCGTAGCCAAAGGATTGATAGGACAAGCCCTATCTCCAGTCATAGTCAGAGTGAATTCACCTGCTTCAATCCTTCTTAACTTTGGGAGGAAATAAGATCTGTGATGGAGATCATCCCAGGGTCTGTCCAGACTAGTCATTGCCTCAATAATTTCCTTGTTTGATGGAAATACTAAGTCTAAATAATCAGTATCGGCGAGGGAACCTTGAGCCCATATAGGCTCGAGAACTATATATAACTCTTGTGTGGGAGTCATATCGGGGTCGGTGGAAGCTTGCTGGACTATAGAGTACGCAACTTATGCCATGGACAAAGGCATGGCCATGCCATGGTGCCCTATCCCTTCCATCTCAACTGATGGGGAAGGAAGAGTCCACAGATCATTAAAGTAAGTCATGCGAAATGACGAGACTTTAAAAATTTCAACCTTAGGTTGGTTAGGGCAATATGAACTTAACGTTGCTGGAAGGAGGTGGGTAATCGAAAGTACCCATCAAAGGTGGGCACAAACCAACCTCTATGTTGATGATGTCGGGTTGAGGGTGATCAATCATCGGGATTGTGGATGCCCCTGATGAAGGGTCAGGATGAGAGAAGGACAACTAATCAATGGACACGATCCGACCCTCATGTGGAAACAACAAGACCCAAAAAACTGTAGTGACCACTGCATTCATAGCATAGGTCCAACTCCTTCCTAACAAGAGATTGTAGTCGAGAGACTCATCGACCACTTCAACCTCAACGCGCACGGTCTTCCCCCCTAACTGCATAGAGAAAGAGGGGATGATTCCATGTGGTTAGAATGAATGACCGTTGAAAGTGGTAAGAAGAGTAGGTGACAGAGACAAAATGGGTAGTCCAATGACCTTCCAACATGCCAGTGACATCACGCATGTTGAGTTGCCCTCATCAACCTGTTGACGGGCGAAAATGATCATCTGTCAACTGGGGGAGTGGAACCGGTCCGAGGTTGTCTAATAACCCAAGCCGTTTGGGATGAACCACCCTGACGGGTTTAGCGACTCTGTTAGCTTATCTAAGGTCCTAAGAAAACAAAACAACAAAAAAAGAAAACTACTCTAAACTAACTAATCTAACTAAAAATAACTATTAAAACAAACTAAACTAATCTAACTAAAAATAAATAAAACAAACTAATAAACTAATCTAACTATTCTATATATATATATACAATCTACTATCTAATACTATACTAACTCTAAGAAATCAAATATCTAACTACTAACTGAAATAAATCTTATTCACAAAATGTACAATATTAACAATTTACAGATTTGAATGAAAACCTGAAAAACTCATTTGTATTCTTCCCTAGGATAGAGAGAGATATTTTTTGTTGATTTTATAATTTTATGAACAAGAAATAAAACAAAAACTAACTAAACTAAACAACTAATATACTAACTTTAACTACAAATCTAACTAAACATATATCTAACTAAACTACTTAAATTATACTAACAAACTACCTATTAAATACTGAAAAACAAACTGACCTGAAGGAATGCTCCAGGTTCGTCCCGTGTGTAATGATTTTCTTAGCTGATCGGAGGAAGGAAACCCGCACCGAATTATCTAGGAGCTTCTCATAAACAATAAGCTGCAGTGCTCTTCAAATATGATTACAGGACAAACAAGACATAAAAATTACAACAATCTCATGATTTATAAATCTTCACAGTTAGATAAACCTGTATGCAAAGATCTATACGAAATGATTCAATTAATGAAGAAGAGAAATATGTGATTCATTAACTGAAACAAAGTAATTGTTGTATTTTTAAGTAATGAAAGAAATCAAATATGGATAACACATTAATTAAATCATATCATTCTGCAATAGATTACGATAGCTAAAGTAGTCTATAATCAACTGGAAACGACATGGATAAACTTGAAACAAAAGATTGATATATTGAAAGTGAAATCTGTAGCAAGACATCAACTCTTGTCTCAGTTTGTATTAGAAATCCATAGCCTGGTTCTCCCACAAGTGAGGATGCTTTATTACAAAAAATAATAAGTATTTAAAGACCTTCCACAGGGTAAAACATCCCTATGGAAGTTATCAAAATTGTTTACATAAAATATGGGAAAATATCCCAAGTTTGACTAAACTAGGAACCTAAAATAAAAACTAAATCACACAAATATCTCCTAGAATGTCCAGCATGCCTAATGCAATTCAGATGTACCTGAAAAGGGTAAAAAATAGACGAGTTAGGAGGATATTTTGTTAATGAAAATGATAAAAATCTAATTCTAAAAACTAGCTACAGAATCTTGCGATTCTGTAGCTGGTCTAAATCAGACACAGAATCAACATTAAAATCAATTCAAATCTTTAAAGAATTAAAATTAACAAGTATCTAATAGCTTATTTGAAAGACAAACGAATCATTCAAATTGAAATTGTTATACTAATTTGAAATCAAACAAGACTGAGATCAATCAAATGACTACAGAGATGCATGTACTTTGTTTCGTTTGTTGTCACAAAATCGGGTAAACAAAATCATGTTGGATAATCGACAGTAATGAAATCGATTCATAACCAATTGAAATTGATACAGTTAAACAAATCATAGGCAATTGTTTTTTATTGCTGCCTCATCAACAGGAAACACGATCGAATCCAAACAAGATCATTTTCTCAAATTGATATAATTGTATTAAATATAAACGATCATGCTAATAGCGAATCGAATCAAAACTGATATGTAAATTATCACATACAAAATCATAATGGGATCAATCAGTTGATAACAGGGTCTGTGGGATTCGCCAAATCGTTTATTATTGCCAATTGGGGGCGGACGAAATCGATTGATTTTCAATAAAAATATTACTAGCATTCATTTCAAAACGAACTATTAACCAAATTTGACAGAGATAACATATGTCGATCAGGGTTTAACCAACTCATTTTGAAAATTAAAATCAAACAGAACAGTATCAAGTCTATTCTTGATATGAATCCAACTCATAAAATCAATCGTACTAACTGAAGATACACAACAATCCAATCAAGACAAGAGAAAATCGAACAGTTGGAGTTTAACATAGTCGTCGTGAATCAAAACCATTCCATGATTCGGGCGTAGATATCTTTTGCATAGGCTTAAATGAGAATATTGTTTCCATACAAAACATAGTCGTTCTTTCCAAATTGGAGTTGATCAGAGTTGTATTCCTGATTTAGAAGATTACATCACATCAATTCAAACTCACGAAGTCATTCCAAAATGACAACATACAAACTAAATCAGAGTCGATATAATCCAACCATAACAAAATCATACC
Organism: Picea engelmannii; assembly: GCA_009831015.1. NCBI lineage: Eukaryota > Viridiplantae > Streptophyta > Pinopsida > Pinales > Pinaceae > Picea > Picea engelmannii. Next base: position 336,879 of record ML779381.1, read on the forward strand.
AAATCAAAACATGATCGTGCTCTAATTTTAGCATAAAAATCTCTTGTACAGGTCAGATACAAACAAAATCCAAGCGAAAGAAAACCATTGATTTCGTTAACTCACACCAAAAGTCAAACGAATCAAAACAAATGAAAACCAATCAATTGCTAACCTGGGCACGACCAAATCATTTAACCAAATCATAACCTCATTTAATTTTAGCAAAATGAAAACAATGTACAGCATGAACAACATAATTGTTTTCGATATGGCTATAACAGAGTCATTTCGAACAATAGACAGAGCTATTTGAAAACCAAATTCAAATCATTATATTAATCCTAGCAATTCACAAAATGAAATTGATACCTAAATTCATACCTGGATGATGAGCAGACAGCTTGATCATGACATTTGAATTGACGACGGCTGTAGCCGATTCGACATTCCTAAAAACGATGGAACCAGTGGTTTTCTGCTTCCTATCATTTGCTTGAAGCTTGTCCCTTTGGCTTGTCAATACTGTAACTTGGTTTTCCAATGCTTTGATTTTCGATTGAAGTAAGGGAATGTCTATATAGTATCGTTCCAACCACACATCACATTGGTCACATGACGACTGTCCAATCTTCGAAAATGCAGGTGAGGGTTTGGTTGCATCGCCGAAGGTTTCGTTAGGAAGCTTGATCCCGGGGTAGCTAGGATTGTTCCTTAGGCAAGGGGGTAAATTAGAAACGAAGTCATAGGGTGGCTCAGAGCACAAACCTTGGGAGTAAGGATACTCACTAGCTAGGAAGCGTTCGATGTCAGAGTCAGAATATTCACTGAGGACTATGGGCTTGTTCTCAGCACTAGGTTTAGGTTTATTCCTAGCCATTCTCGAGATAAGCCGAGCAATCTTTTTACCTTTGCCATCAACAGTAGGGTTTCCCTTGACTTTTTTTCTCACAGGCTTTTTTATAGCCTCAACCTTGTCCGCTAAGATGTCGGGTAAGTCAATATCAGGGTCGACCGAGGGTTTAGGAGAGGGCAGTAGGACATGGAAGGGCATGGGTGGCTCGACCTTGGTTTCACTAACCACAGGCTTGTCAATTTGGATGGGCTCTGCATCAGCAAAACCATTCCGAGAGATGAAAGCTTGCCAACTATCATCGTGAAGATTTAAGTGATGAACAACGATGAGTCTGATTAGGCCATGGTGGAACAAGCTACTATCGGCCTTTTCTCTTTTAAACCTCTTAGCCATTTTATAAAGACTTCGCTGGAAATAAAAAGGCATATTCAATGGATACCCCATAAAATTCATTAACAGTCAAAGGTGATAAAGAAAAACCAGTCCATATCGACCCTCACAGGTCACGAATTGTTTAACCACCATCAAATAATCATGCCATCTTGGTTTAAGCATGGAAATGGGCATACCTCTGTCACATGATGTGACCTTTGGTGAGACGAACAGTAGTGGCCATGGCACCTCCTCAAATTTAGAGTTTTTGAACCATCGCTGGCCCATGGCTACTAACCTAGTGGCAGAGCTAATGAACTCTTCATTCATCTCAAGCTAAATGTCACCTACCTTGGCCCTATAGCCATCAAACGTCAGGGCAAACTGTTGTGCAACAAATAGATTAAAACCCTCAAACCGTCGTATAAACGTGAGCCAACCGCTATCCTCTAAGTCTTTCCGGGCATTATCGAACAGTAGCAAGGCTTGGCTACCATTCGGCTCAATTTGCACCACTGGTGCCATAAGGAAGAGCACACGATGAACGAGGCAGGGTTTGAATGTAGTATACACAGGAACAAAATGCCTAAAGGCTTACCCAAGATAACAGAGGTGAAACAGGGATAGGAGCAACATTAATGACATCGTGCGAAGGTGGTGGAGCTATTTGCTGGCCATGTAGAATAGTCATTACCAATGGTACAACCGCCGGTGCTTTCAACTATACAAATCACAACGCACATGTGTTATAACTATGCCATTTCAATCAATCAATTGAAACCTTTGGTAAGTGGATAAACCATGCACGCAATCAAATGTTATGCCATAGTTTTAAAACCAAACATACAAATCGAAACCAATACCAATGTTTTGACTACGTGACATGTGTTGTGATAACATGGACTAGGTGTCATATTAAATGATATATATCAAGGGTTTAACCATAACACCTAAGTATTTTTATGAAACCAATGGTCAAGTATATCAAATCAAAGAACAGATAAATCCAATTACCAATGTATCACAACCTCAATTACTCATAAAACAAAATTACATAATCAATCAAAGAATGTCCAATGAGTACAGATCAAAAAGTTTTTCCAACTACATAATGATAAGTAAAATGTAAACGCAATGGGCATATCGACAAGAAGGATAACAACAATTCAATAATGATTTTAATGTGACTTTGAAAAACCAAGTTTTCACGCTTACAGTCGTGAAAACAAAAACAAAGGTAAGTGTGCAAATGGTGCAAAGAATAAAAGTGTCGTTTATTTGAGAATTGTGATGAAACATTATTGTTTTCAAAACATTGTTGTAGGCAGCTTATAAGACAGTGAAAAATGTGAAATGGCTGCCAGCAATGGCGACACACTGGTAGAAGCAGTTATCTCTGCCAAAAGGACAAATTCAGATTAGGACAACAAAGATAATTCCAACTCAAAAAAAACAACCAGAAAATCGTATAAACATCATCATTAACCAACTATTCCAGCAGTGTTTTAAAAGATGAAAACAAGTAACAGTCCTAAGACTAGCGAGTCGCGACATTAAAGATAAAATCTCCAATACTGTTGACAGAGCCACTGCTGCCAGCGGGCATCCATAGCCTCGACAGGGTTGCCATTTAACCCACTCTGACATCTGTATCCTGCCAAGAAGTTCTAGATCAGAATAAACGACATTAAAGAGGTTTCTTATTTGCAAATTTTCATATACTCAACATTGCTTCGCTGCCAGCAGGCCTGTTCAGTACCCCGACGAAGTTGTCTTGGCATCATGCATGCATTTACCCGCTACCAGTAGACCTGTTCAACATCTCGGCGGGTTTACAAGATCTTCCCACATCTCTATTAATAATTTTTTTTGTTTTTGTTTTTCAAAGATATATAGTTGAGCGGGGTGACACTGAAAATCATGATATTTTAACATATTTTTTTAGACCTCATCAGAATTTTTTAGAACTGTCCTTTATTAAGATCCAGAGATGTTTCATTTACAAAAACAACTTCCTAAGGTGGGGAGACATCTTCCGAGTCATTCCCTTAAGGAATAGGGACATCGTAAAAAGATAATAGATGATCATGACAAGCTTTACTCAGAGATCAAAATCAGTCAACTTCTTTCAAACAACAGACTTTTTCCAACACATATATAAATTTCAGAAATATACCATTGTTGTTTATACAATTTTCTTAGCAGTGATTTTAGCGAAGGAATTTTCTGTTTTCTTTGTCTGAATAGCTCGGTATATAGGTATGTGTATTTAAAAAAACACAAGCTGATAAATTCAAAGGAAAAATCAAAAACAAAAAGAAAATGAAAAAGCAAACAAAAGCAAAATATGTACATAATATACAAGGGTTGTCATCAAGCAAAGTATCTTTTCAAGGCTTGTCCATTCACTGGGTAGGTGTCAGGCTGCCCCTCAAGATTCTGCAATCGAAAAGAACTGGGACCCAACTTTTCAGCAATTAAAAGTGGTCCAAGCCATAAGTTTTGAAATTTTGTGTGCTCTCCCTTTCCCTCATGCAGTTTGTCCCATTTCAAGATGAGATCACCTACTTCGAAATTTCTATCAGAAGCAGAGTTAGAATCGAACCGGATTTTAACTAATAGTTGATGCTGATCTAAGTTTCGTTTATCTTGGGCTCTTACCTCTTCTAGCTTCATCAAAGCATTAATTCGGTTTTCCAAAGGGGGACAATCTTCTTCTTGGATTTTCTGTGACAATTGAAGTGAAGGAAGAAGAATGTGAGGTGGCAGAATTGCTTCTCTGCCATAAATGAGAAAAAAGGGGGAGTTACCTACAAAATCTTTTGGCGTTACCCTATCAGCCCACAACGCATTCAACAGTGCATTGTGCCATTTTTTGTGATTTTCAACCACCGTTCTCTTGATGATTTTAATCAAGTTCTTGTTTGTCGATTCTGCGAATCCGTTTTCCTGGGGGTAATCACTAGCATAATACTTCAATTTAATTCCTTTTTCCAAAGAAAACTCTCTCATCTCAAGAGAAGAAAAGTAAGAAACATTATCGAATACTAAACAGTCAGGGATACCAAAACGAGTGATAATATTCGAGTTTAAAAAGGCAATTACCTGATTGGTGTTGGCAGTTCTTAACGCAGCAGCTTCAAACCATCGGGTAAGGTAATCTGTGGCTGTCACAATAAACTTGTGTTGTTTTGAATATGGGGGGTTGATTGGACCTATGATATCAAGGCCCCACTGCTGAAAAGGGGAATCTACTGAAACAGGCTGCAAAGGAAAGGCTGGTTTCTGAACCACCCTAATGCTTTTTGACAAATGGTACATTTATGACACAAGGCATGGGCGTCTCTAAAAAGTGTGGGCCAGTAATAACCGACTCTTAAAACCTTATGGGCAGCGGTGTCACCACCAAAATGACCACCATATTCTCCTGCATGCAACTCTAGCAAGACTTTTTCTGCTTCGTCTTTTTCAAGACAGCGCATCAGTATGCCGTCAAAACTTTGATGAAACAGGATACCATTAACCAGATGAAAGGAGGCAGACTTTAATCTCAATGCTCTTATTTTAGCGGGATCTAAGTGACGGGGGGCTAACCCATGTTCAAGACAGAATATTATATCATCATACCAAGGAGTGACAGGGTTTTGTGCGCAACAGTTTAGATTTTGACCGTGTTGTCCTAGGTTTGACGTATCGCTTTCTTCTTGTTGTCTGGCTGCTGAATCAGCAACTAACTTGCATAACCCTTGGCCTCTCACTATCTGAGATGGGGTGATTTCTAAGTCGTACTCCTGCAAGGAGGTGACCCAGTTAGCCCTCTTTTCACCTAGTTCCTTCTGCACTAATAGGTTCCTAACGGCTGGGTAAGGGACAATGACTTTCGTCCTTGACTTCAAAAGATAGGACCAGAAGTGCTTGACTGCCTTGAAAACATCATAAGCTTGCTGATCTACCACTGGGTAATTAAGTTCAACACCTTTTAAAGCAGAGCTCATAAAGGCAATGGGTACTTCATTGTTTTCGACATTCTTTTGGGTTAGGACGACGACATAGGAACGGTTAGAAGCAAAAGTGTAGAGTGTAAAGTCTTGAGAAAAATACGGGCTCATGAGAGATAGAGCGTCTATTATGGCCTTCTTTATTGCATTAAAAGCTTGATTTTCTAGGGGTCCCCAGTGATATTGGGTTTCTTTCTTAATTAGGTTCTGCAAGGGTCTGACCATTTCAGAGAAGCTGGGGACAAATCTTCTCACAAAGTTAATCTGAACTAAGAAAGACTACATAGATTTTTTGGATGTAGGAGGGGGAAGTTTTGCAATGAATTGAGTCCTTTCGAGGTTGATAATCATCCCTTCGCTTGACACAATAAATCCTAAGAGTTTACCCTGTTCTACTGCAAAGATGGATTTTTTAGGATTCAAGGAGATGCCGTATTTACGACATCGCAATAGAATGGCTCGTAAGTGAGCTAGATGATCGTTTTTGTTTTTAGAAAATACGGTAACATCATCTAAGTAAACTACGATGGACTGATTGATTAAGCCTCGGAAAGCGATTTCCATCGCTCTCTGGAAAGTGGCTCCAGCATTAATCAATCCAAAGGGCATTTTTCGATAAGCATAAGTGCCCCACGGGGTACGAAAGGTAATTTTAAGTTGGTCTGGTGGAGACATCAGGACTTGGTTTTACCCTGAGAAACTATCCAGTAAAGATAACCTCTCAGAACCAGATACCTCTTGAAGGATCTGTTCCATGGGTGGGACAGGATAGTTGTCTTTATCAGACGCTCTATTAAGGTTTCGAAAATCGACGCAGAGTCAGATTTTCCCACTTTTCTTCCAGACTGGGACAAGGTTAGAAACCCATTGAGTGTGCATAACAGGAAAAATTATCTTAGCATTTAGGAGCTTATTCAATTCTTTTTGAATGGTTAGTTCGAGCTTAGAGTGCATTTTCCTTAGTTTTTGTTGAAAGGGTAAGGTTTGGGGCTTCATAGGAATGAAATGTTGTATGATATTCGGGTCGAAAGTTTTAAGGTCGTCATACATCCATGCAAAGACATCTTTAAATTCTTTGAACAATTTAATAAATGAAACTTTTTCTTGTTCAAAACATCCTACTCCTAGATTAATGCATTATGGATTGTCCCTAGTTCCTAAGTTTACCTTTTCATAAGATAAGGAGGAACTATTGGTTTTACAGTTGACTGATTTTTTGAATTTATCTTGAAGATCATAAAACTTCTCTAATCTAACTACAGATTTAGGGATCGAGTTTACCATGTCCGATGAAGATTCAAGAGTTCTCGGAACTAGTATTACCATGAAATCGCGCAAATTGTCGCCGTGTGTGTGTTCATCTATCACCGTGCCTTGAAAGGTTTCTTCCATGTGTAGAAAGTTAATAATCTACTGATCATCCTCAAAGACTCTCTAGTTCGTGATTTTGTCGGGAACGGATGGCTAGAACAATAGTTTGACGGAGAATGCATCTGGGGACAAGCCTTCTGCAGGAAAGAGTTTAGAAGCTACATTAGCTAGTAAATCTGCTTTAGAGTTATTCAATCTAGAAATAGAATTTATATTGAAAGCATAAAATTTGTTCATTAAATTCCATACCTCAGATTGGTAGCTTTTGAGATGCGGAGACAAATAGTGGATAGAATCTCTTACCTGTCTAACCACTATTTCAGAGTCGCCAAAGACGGTTAAATTTTGAATGTTCATATCTGAAGCTTTTCTGAGACCTTGCAGTAAAGCCTCATATTCTGCAGTGTTGTTAGTACATTCAAATTCCAACCTACTTGCAATTAATGTTTTGTTACCTGCCGGATCGATAATAATGCAGGCTGTACCAGCTCCTTCTTTGGACTTTGACCCGTCAAAATACAGAGACCAAATTTGATTTCCATCGGGCACATGAGACCGTTGCATGGAAGTTGTTGGCTGCATATATGCTACAATCTCAGATTGTTGTTCTGGATTGGTGATAGCTGAAGTCTCGGCCATGAAGTTGCCGAAGAAGGTGTCCATCCCTTGTACTTCGGGTGAATCAACAGAAGGTGTAAATGGTTCGTTGGGATCGTTCAAATCTGTGATCGTGAACTTAAGGTAGCGTTCACGATTTACCTTGATTTTGTTAGGCTTTCCATTCTCTAGAAGCCATAGATGAGACCAATCTGTCGCGAAATAACCATGTAGCTGCTCCGACCAGTCCTTGCTTAAAAACAGACCATACACTTCTGGAATATCCACAACAATTATATCAATGACTTGATGAACCTTGGAGTTAGATGATAATCTAATAAACACATTCTTTAGTTCACCTATAACTTTAACATTGGTCCGATCAAGTTGTATGATTTTTAAGGTGGAGGGTTCAACTTCAGCATTAAACTTTTGGCAAACAGACCATGGCATCACATTGGATGACACTCCTGAGTCTACCATACAATTGTGCACGTTTCTATTAAAGATTTCAGAAGTTAACAAAAATGGAGGTACATTTTTGCGAGTACTAAGAGTGGTAGCTTGAGGATTTTTACTTGCAGTTTTTAAAGCTACTTTATCCACATTATTTACATTATTTACATTACTTACAGGAAGGCTCCCTTTATCTTGAGGATTAGGATTGTTTTTAGTGGAAGTCTTCTGAAGAACTTTGTTCTCCACAACCTTGTTAACACTTGAATTACCATTTTTTCCATTCTCTGGGATATTCTGTAACATTTTTTGTAGCAGAAATGGAAATTTCAATAACTCATAAACATAAATGTTAGCTCTCAACTTTTTAAGATCTTCAACTACATCATAATCCAAGTTGGGGTTCACATTACTCTGTTTAGTCTCAGCTAATTTAGACTACTTTGGAGGTGAAGTTGTAGTATTTTCAGAAGAAGGGTTGTTTATTGTCTTACTCCTGATATTATAGGGATGTACTGTCTCGAAGTTAGCTTGAAAGATGCTATCCGAGAAGTGTCCAAAAATGTTTGGGGAAGACTCTTCTTCTTGAACCGTCTCTTGTTCAACTACCTCCTCAGGAATCTCAGGAGGCATCAAGTTATCTTGGGCTTCTAGAATCGTTTGAAGAGCGCATTGCAGACTTTCTAGATTAAGGCCTTCGATAGTTGGAATAGGTCGGTTGGTGGGAAAAGGCTTCCAGAATGGGGGTTTGTAAGGTCCTTTGCTCGAGAAAGCTTCTTTGGTCGTCCTTTTTAAGTCTATAACTTGATTTTACAGTTTTTGAACAACTTTAGTTAAGTTTTCTAAATCAGATCTTTCAGGTTGTGTTTTACTTTGAGTGGGTCCGGGGAGGATTTCGATCTTCTTTTTGGAAGAAGAACTAGTCTCTATTTTGTTGCTAGTATAGTCTTTAAGACTAAGTATATCTTTTTCAATCTGGCTGGCCTCCTCGAAGGATTCTAACAACGTGGCTTTCTTAGATCGTTTAACCCAAATAGCTATACTTTGATGCAAATCTTTAGTGTAGTATGCTATTATAAGATTCTCGGCGGGCATGGAATCCGTAGGGATTTGGTTTTTAAGTGTTAAGAATCTTTGATTAAAGTCTTTAACTTTTTCTTTTGGGTTCATTCTTAAGCTAGAAAGGTCCATGAATAGGACTTCTTGAGGCTTACCATCTCCGAACTTTTCCAAAAAGCATGACTCAAACTTTTCCCAAGACACGATGGTATGGGGTTGTTGGGCAAAATACCACGTGGATGCATTGCCCTTGAAAGTATAGGGGAACAACCTACAGACAACGTCTTCGTGTTCGACATTACGGAGTCTTATGGCTAACATAAATTTTTTAATGTGATCTTCAACGATCTATTTAGAGTCAGGGTCAAACTTGGGAAGCCATTTCTCCAGGTGTTTAGGTAAAGGATGCTGAGCTCCAGGTACATCTATGGCATCCTGGTCAAGCCAGGGTCTAGCAGGGTTGTTCTAATTTGCCATTGGTGTAGTGGGTGTGGAAGGCTGAGAAGGGGAATTGCCTTCGTCAGAGGAATCTCCTCCAGAAGAGGAAGGAGATGATGGAGGTGGTGAAGGAGGTATCCCAGATCCTCCTGCAGCAGGATTTAAGATTGGATCTAAAGGAGTCACAGTGAGATCAGTGCCTCCTAATTGTTCTCTGATATCGAAGAAATCTAAAGGTTGGTCCAATGGATGGTTAGGTTGCCTCAAATGGGCCAAGGCATTGTGAGTTCTTATAAGAGATTGACGGAAAATCTCTTATATGTAACCACCTGTAGGATTAGGGGTTGCTGGCTCAACTGTGATCCATGGATCGTCGGTTGGTGTGATTGCTGTTTGAAGGGGAATATTATTGTTTGAATGGCTTCTAGTCACTATAGGTGAGCGATTAGGTGGTGGGGGAGTCTTGCGACCCCCTCGTGCCATTAATTAATTTCAGGCCCTCCTTCTAGCGCCATTTGTTGACGGGCGAAAATGACCGTCCGTCAACTGGGAGAGTGGAACCAATCCAAGGTTGTCTAATAACCCAAGACGTTTGGGATGAACCACCCTGACGATTTTAGCGGCTCCGTTAGCCAATCTAAGGTCCTAAGAAAACAAAACAAAAAAAAAGAAAACTACTCTAAACTAACTAATCTAACTAAAAATAACTATTAAAACAAACTAAACTAATCTAAATAAAAAGAAATAAAACAAACTAATAAACTAATCTAACTATTCTATATATATATATACAATCTACTATCTAATAATATACTAACTCTAAGAAATCAAATATCTAACTACTAACTGAAATAAATCTTATTCACAAAATGTACAATATTAACAATTTACAGATTTGAATGAAAACCTGAAAAACTCATTTGTATTATGCCCTAAGACAGAGAGAGATATTTTTTGTTGATTTTGTAATTTTATGAACAAGAAATAAAACAAAAACTAACTAAACTAAACAACTAATATACTAACTTTAACTACAAATCTAACTAAACATATATCTAACTAAACTACTTAAATTATACTAACAAACTACCTATTAAATACTGAAAAACAATCTGACCTGAAGGAATGCTCTAGGTTCGTCCTGTGTGTAATGATTGTTTTATTTGATCGGAGGGAGGAAACCCGCATTGAATTATCCAGGAGCTTCTCGTAAACAATAAGCTGCAGTGCTCTTCAAATATGATTACAGGACAAACAAGACATAAAAATTACAACAATTTCATGATTTATAAATCTTCATAGTTAGATAAACCTGTATGCAAAGATCTATACGAAATGATTCAATTAATGAATAAGAGAAATCTGTGATTCATTAACTGAAACAAAGTAATTGTTGTATTTTTAAGTAATGAAAGAAATCAGATATGGATAACACATTAATTAAATCATATGATTCTGCAATAGATTATGATAGCTAAAGTAGTCTATAATCAACTGCAAACGACATGCATAAACTTGAAACAAAAGATTGATATATTGAAAGTGAACACTGTAGCAAGACATCAACTATTGTCTCAGTTTGTATTAGAAATCCATAGACTGGTTCTCCCACAAGTGAGGATGCTTTATTACAAAAAATAATAAGTATTTAAAGACCTTCCATAGGGTAAAACATCCCTGTGGAAGTTATCAAAACTGTTTACATAAAATCTAGGAAAATATCCCAAGTTTGACTAAACTAGGAACCTAAAATAAAAACTAAATCACACAAATATCTCCTAGACTGTCCAGCATGCCCAATGCAATTCGGATGTACCTGAAAAGGGTAAAAAATGGACTAGTTAGGAGGATATTTTGTTAATGAAAATGATAAAAATCTAATTCTAAAAACTAGCTACAGAATCTTGCGATTCTGTAGCTGGTCTAAATCAGACACATAATCAGGATTAAAATCAATTCAAATCTTGAAAGAATTAAAATTAACAAGTATCTAATAGCTTATTTGAAAGACAAACGAATCATTCAAATTGAAATTGTTATACTAATTTGAAATCAAACAATACCGAGATCAATCAAATGACTACAGAGATGTGTGTACTCTGTTTCGTTTGTTGTCACAAAATTGGGTAAATGGAATCATGTTGGATAACCGACAGTAATGAAATTGATTCATAACCAATTGAAATCGATACAGTTAAACAAATCATAGGCAGTTGTTTTTTATTGTTGCCTCATCAACAGGAAACACGATCGAATCCAAACAAGATCATTTTCTCAAACTGATATAATTGTATTAAATATAAACGATCATGCTAATAGTGAATCGAATCAAAACTGGTATGTAAATTATCACATACGAAATCATAATGGGATCAATCAGTTGATAACAGGGTCTGTGGGATTCTCCAAATCATTTATTATTGCCAATTGGGGGCGAACGAAATCGATTGATTTTCAATAAAAATATTACTAGCATTCATTTCAAAATGAACTATTAACCGAATTTGACAGAGATAACATATGTCGATCTGGGTTTAACCAACTCATTTTGAAAATTAAAATCAAACAGAGCAGTATCAAGTCTATTTTTTATACGAATCCAACTCATAAAATCAATCGTACTAACTGAAGATACACAACAATCCAATCAAGACCAGAGCAAATCGAACAATTGGAGTTTAACATAGTCGTCGTGAATCAAAACCATTCCATGATTCAGGCGTAGATATCTTTTGCATAGGCTTAAATGAGAATATCGTTTCCATACAAAACAGAGTCAGTCTTTCCAAATCGAAGTCGATCAAAGTTGTATTCCTGATTTAGAAGATTACATCACATCAATTCAAACTCACGAAGTCGTTCCAAAATGACAGCATACAAACTAAATCAGAGTCGATATAATCCAACCATAACAAAATCATACCAAATCAAAACATGATCGTGCTCTAATTTTAGCATAAAAATCTCTTGTACAGGTCAGATACAAACAAAATCCAAGCGAAAGAAAACCATTGATTTCGTTAACTCACACCAAAAGTCAAACGAATCAAAACAAATGAAAACCAATCAATTGCTAACCTGGGCACGACCAAATCATTTAACCAAATCATAACCTCATTTAATTTTAGCAAAATGAAAACAATGTACAGCATGAACAACATAATTGTTTTCGATATGGCTATAACAGAGTCATTTCGAACAATAGACAGAGCTATTTGAAAACCAAATTCAAATCATTATATTAATCCTAGCAATTCACAAAACGAAATTGATACATAAATTCATACCTGGATGATGAGCAGACAGCTTGATCATGACATTTTGGAATTGACGACAGCTGTAGCCAATTCAAAATTCCTAAAAACGATGGAACCAATGGTTTTCTGCTTCCTATCATTTGCTTGAAGCTTGTCCCTTTGGCTTGTCAATATTGTAACTTGGTTTTCCAACCCTTTGATTTTTGATTGAAGTAAGGGAACGTCTATATAGTATCGTTCCAACCACACATCACATTGGTCACATGACGACCGTCCGGTCTTCGAAAATCTAGGTGAGGGTTTGGTTGCATCGCCGAGGGTTTCGTTAGGAAGCTTGATCCCAGGGTAGCTAGGATTGTTCCTTAGGCAAGGGGGTAAATTAGAAACAAAGTCATAGGGTGGCTCAGAGCACAAACCTTGGGAGTAAGGATACTCACTAGCTAGGAAGCGTTCGATGTCAGAGTCAGAATCTTCACTGAGGACTATGGGCTTGTGCTCAACACTAGGTTTAGGTTTATTTCTAGCCATTCTCGAGATAAGCTGAGCATTATTTTTACCTTTTCCATGAACAGTAGGGTTTCCCTTGACCTTTTTTCTCACAGGGTTTTTTATAGCCTCAACCTTGTCTGCTAAGACGTCGGGTAAGTCAATATCAGGGTCAACCGAGGGTTTAGGAGAGGGCAGTAGGACATGGAAGGGCACGGGTGGCTCGACCTTGGTTTCACTAACCACGGGCTTGTCAATTTGGATGGGCTCTGCATCAGCAAAACCATTCCAAGAGATAAAAGCTTGACAGATATCATCGTGAAGATTTAAGTGATGAACAACGATGAGTCTGATTAGGCCATGGTGGAACAAGCTACTATCGGCCTTTTCTCTTTTAAACCTCTTAGCCATTTTATAAAGACTTCGCTAGAAATAAAAAGGCATATTCAATGGATACCCCATAAAATTCATTAACAGTCGAAGGTGATAAAGAAAAGCCAGTCCATATCGACCCTCACAGGTCACAAATTGTTTAACCACCATCAAAAGATCATGCCATCTTGGTTTAAGCATGGAAATGGGCATACCTCTATCACAGGATGTGACCTTTCATGAGACGAATAGTAGTGGCCATGGCACCTCCTCAACTTTAGAGTTTTTGAACCATCGCTGGCCCGTGGCTACTAACTCGGTGGCAGAGATAATGAACTCTTCATTCAGCTCAAGCTAAATGTCACCTACATTGGCCCTACAACCATCAAAAGTCAAGGCGAACTATTGTGCAAAAAATAGATTAAAACCCTCAAACCACCGTACAAACGTGAGCCAACCGCTATCCTCTAAGTCTTTCCGGGCATTATCGAACAGTAGCAAGGCTTGGCTACCATTCGGCTTAATTCGCAACACTGGTGCCATAGGTAAGAGAACACGGTGAATGAGGCAGGGTTTGAATGCAGCACACACAGGAACAAAACGCCCGAAGGCTTACCCGAGCTAACAGAGGTGAAACAGGGATAGGAGCAACATTAATGACATCGTGCGAAGGTGGTGGAGTTATTTGCTATCCATGCAGAATAGTCATTACCAATGGTACAACCGCCGGTGCTTTCAACTATACAAATCACAACGCACATGTGTTATAACTATGCCATTTCAATCAATCAATTGAAACCTTTGGTAAGTGGATAAACCATGCGCGCAATCAAACATTATGCCATAGTTTTAAAACAAAACATACAAATCGAAACCAATACCAATGTTTTGACTATGTGACATGCGTTGTGATAACATGGACTAGGTGTCATATTAAATGATATATATCAAGGGTTTAACCATAACACCTATGTATTTTTATGAAACCAATGGTCAAGTAGATCAAATCAAAGAACATATAAATCCAATTACCAATGCATCACAACCTCAATTACTCATGAAACGAAATTACATAATCAATCAAAGAATGTCCAATGAGTACAGATCAAAAAGTTTTGCCAACTGCATAATGATAAGTAAAATGTAAATGCAATGGGCATATCGACAAGAAGGATAACAACAATTCAATAATGATTTTAATGCGACTTCGAAAAACCAAGTTTTCACACTTACAATCGTGAAAACAAAAATGAAGGTAAGTGTGCAAATGGCGCAAAGAATAAAAGTGTCGTTTATTTGAGAATTGCGACGAAAAATTAATGTTTGCAAAACATTGGTGTAGGAAGCTTATAAGACAGTGAAAAATGTGAATTGGCTGCCAACACAACCACCATGTAGAAAATGTTCTGGGTAAAAGTTTTCATGGTGTAAGCCACTACTATCTGAAACGCCATGTGGTAAGGGATATGAGGTTTTAAGTCGGTTGTATCAAGCATGAACATTCCTGGATTACAGGTCTTAGTAGAGCCTAAGGCAGCTAACAAAGCCTTTCTCTGGGAAAGGAAGCTTTGGAGGACTTCCCAAGTAGACATTGCACAATGGGTTTGAGACAAATCCTCCACCACAGAGTAGTTCTGGGCTACCCTTGCGTTTGGATTATGGGAAAATTTCTTGAATGCACATGTTAGGATGCGTGTCATTGTTTCGACCAACGTCTTCTCAATATGGAGAGGAAGAGGTGGGTTTTCGACTTCGTTACCCTTCTCAGAGATGTTTGGCATTCCGTAGTCGTGCGTCCTAGTTTCTATATGGGCATCACCTTTCAGCATATACACATTCATAGACGGAGGATTACTTGAAGATGGAGGGGGTCCCTGACTACCCCATTCCATGCTCGAAGAGGCTTGACTCAAATTTTGCCCATGTGGAAATGGGTTTGTTAACACGACAGGCTGCTATTGTGCCAATAACTTCTGGGCCTCTACAAGCCGAGGGCACTGGTGAGTCAGATGGTCTTCCGTGCAAAGATTACATAGATACTTCAACTTCTTCTTTTCTGTGTTGCCCCCACCAACATTATTGGTAAGTTTCTTATCCCCCTTACCCTTATTTCATTGTTTCTTCTTTCTGTCAGGATGCTGGGTGGCCTTCGGTTTTGTCGATTGCAAACTGTGTACATCCGACGTTTGAGTAGGGGGAGAAGCTGAACCAGTGGTCTGGTTCGCCATTGTCTGTTGTATTGACAATTACTGCAATTGATTCGAAAGCTGATCAACGAGCTTCGTTTGTGCTGAACCAATAATACCATCGACATGTGGTCCAGATCTCTGTCTGGTCTTGTCAAGTATCGACCGAGGTGCATATAACAAAACTTTGTAAAGTAAAACAGACTGAGAGTAAATCTTTTCTAGATGTTGAGCTCTCATTATCACTTCTTCTTCTGAAAATACCCCCGATGTTGCTACATCTTTGGATAACTGAGGTACCAAAGACTTAAGGAACCACTCAAGGAGGAATGTTGGTGGGACTGGTAATTTTATCAAAATCTTCCAGTGTCTCCATTCCTGGATGTGATTTGAGATATGGTTCACCTTTGTCTACTCAAAGTTGGCCGACAATTCGGTGTCGGCGTCGTATCTCATAGGTAATTGAAAATGGTTTAAGAAAACGATTTCCAATTCTCCAAAGGTAGAGTATCTTGAGTGGTCGAGCTCGATGTACCATTTTGCAGCACTCCTGATGAGAGTGCGTTGAAACAAACACAATTGGACGGAGTCGTCTCTCAAAGAGTTGGACGAGCACCATAAATGGAAGGTAGTCACATGATCACCTAGATATTCATTAGGATTTGCTTCGAACTTTGGTATGTACGAAGGAAACTTGGTTGGCATGGGAGGCCAACGTGGATCATGACAGATGGGTTCATTTAATAACCTTTTTAAGTCTGGCAAGTGCAAAGGTGCCAGAAATGGTAATTTGGGTTGTTGATTGTAACCAGAGAAAAAGGAGCCTAGAGTTTGGCTAGCACTAGGTTGCCAGGAAAAGTTAGGTTGTTGTCCAAGGTTCTAGTAATAACCATGGCCATGACCAGCGTACGAATTCTGTGCTTGTTGAGACGTCATCGACTGACTCCTATAATAGGACGTAGAAGGTTGGGCTTGCGTTGCATTCCAAGGATTTTGGGAAGGGTTTCCCCCTGCCGATCCGACGGGCATAGGTCCTGAGCCTTGCCCAAGGTTCGATTGGCTATGGAAGGGGTTGCCCCCGATTGGCATCCATGACAAGGGAACTGATACTTGCCATGGATTCCAAGGTCCTTGTGAGGAAGGGATTCCTAAGAATGCCCTCTATGCAGGAATAGTACCCTTCATAGGATTTTGTTGTCCATAATCGAGGTTTCCCCCGGCCATGACGAAAACTGATGAGAAAGCTTTGTTACCAAACACGTTGAACAATGAGAATGGTATCGAAGCTACCAAAATGATATAAGAAGGAATTCCTTGACTACCTTCTCCAAATGAACTATAGTTTAAGTTCGACCCGACAGAGTGCTGGTGAGCACCGCCGAGCGAAGGGGATGAAGGAGGTATATGACCCCCTCCGTAAGGGAAAGTGTTATAGGGAGCTGAAATTCCCCCCATGGATCCTTACAGAGGAGTGTTTGAGATCCTTTCCCCCAGACCTAAAGTCTGTAGAGTGGAGTAGGAAAGGACATAGTTTGTATCGAAGCCAGGCATCCTGTATGAGAATGGAGGGCCTGTCGCACTCTAGGTAAAAGGAGCAATGATCGCTGCCATAGATGGAGTCAGACCATTTCCCGAGGTAGAGGCAGTCGAGACCATAGTAGTCCAGACTAGCTACGGTTGGTTTGGAGGCGGAACACCCCTTGTAATGACAGCCGTAGCAGGAATATGATAATTTCCTGAAGAATTCGTAGCATTTGTTTCCATCGTTGCTTGTGACACTACCTAACGCTCGTAAGGGTCAACGTGTACGATGATGGGCACCGATAGATCAGTGATCAGAGGGTTATACAAACCAATAGATTTCGCTCCAAGGTTAGAAATGGTTGGATCCTCCAGAATCAAATGTTCTCCTCTTGGAAATGGATCAGGCATAGTTTCCTATGGCCCAATTGCCTCAAAAGACCCTTGTTGGTCGAGTTTTCACCTTAGCGGAGGTGGGGGTGCTTCCACATTAACCAACGACAGGACAAGAAGCCTTTGTAACCAAAAGAGCTCTTGATCCTCCATGGTGTGAGAAGATCAATGACACACTAGGGCTTTCTATTAACATTAAATACCAACACACACTAGATAAAGCTCCTATGAGACAAGACAAGCAGATCACTAGCTAGTTGGAAGAACAATTACACCAACCAACACTAGAGAAACTTACCGATGCAAGTGAAACTCGAATATGGAAGCACCCTATGGGTATAATATACAAAGCATGGCCCGATGTCTTCCTTAGGTACCGTGGTATACCCCCACAATCACCTATGTAAGTCACTAAGATAAAAGGAAACTAGGTTGCCAGCATGCGAACAGTCACTAGGCGGGTAGAGTCGACAGTTGGGTGGACTGCAATGAGCAGGGTATCAAGCCCGAAACCTATCAAGGGTATCAAAATCAAGTGTTCTGGAAGAATACTGAGGACCTCAAATGGATTTGAGACCCATGAAGCTCTGTGGAAAATGCGATCAATGAAATCCTAAGATAAGCCCTCTATATGCATTCCCCACTATGCTTGGTCCAGCTTTGGAGGGGTTATCTCCTCTACCTTTCTGCACGCGACCTCGTGTTTAGCCCCTGTGTTAGAGGGGGGTCCCGGATAACTTTCATGGTTACTAGAATTTTAAGCACTCCCTAGCACAGACTCTTATGTTTGTTTTTTGTAGCCTTGAAGAGTTTCCTCTTCAATCCTAAATCAAGCCTCTCACTTAGACTAAATTTATGGACCCTACAAACACAAAGTCTAATAACTTTTGATTTAGCGTTAATTTTAGTGGTTGTCTTAAGTCAAAGGGAATGGAAGTGAAACTAGTGATGGTTTTTAAGAAACGAAAGAGAAGAGCATAAGATGAAACTAAAAAGAAACTACTCCTTCACAAATAAAGATTTTCCAAATTAAACTCTTTCACCAAACTTTTCGTAACTACTTTTCTTAGATATTTGAAAAAAAAAAATTAAAACAAGATTTCGCTTGATTAGGAGCTACTTAATGTCCTAAGTATTCAAGTAAAGAACTTAAGAAAAATTTCTTTTTCCTTGGTAAATAAAACACTTAACCTGAACTACTTTTACCAAACAAAGACATGATTTTTTTTTTATTGTTTTATGCTTCAAAACAAAAAATTTGAAAATGAATTCTTTTCTTTTCTTCTAAATCAAAAAAGGGGAAAATGATGACAAGACAAGACCAAGAAATGACTTTTGTCCCATTGCAGATCGCATGGAGTCACCGACAATACCAAGCAGGTAGATCAGAACAGACTCACAAACTTGTCTAAAAACCCTAATAAAGAAAACACAAGAAAAATTTGATAAAAAGAAAGCTGTGTTGAGGTCATACCTAGGCTACAAACTGCTATAACAGAGACCAGGGCTAGATAAAGAAAACCCCTATGAAGTGTGACTTTTGACAGGGAAGAGAATGATTGTCTCTTCTTAAAAAAAAAAAAAATTCTCAACACAGGCATGCTACTAACACTACAGCAGCCTGCGTATGTACGCGGGCTATCCAAAGGCAGAGCGTGTATGTATGCATGTAGGCCCACTACAGACCGTGTACACCTCTATAAATTTTCAAAAAAATGAAAACCAATAGTCAAGCACAAGCAGGGAGTACTAGTATGGAAGACCAAAATCCCTTAAAGACACATAAACTTATAGAAACCCAAGAAACAGTAAATAAAAGATTCAAAACACCCAAAAAGAATATCCCTAAAAAACCCTAGAGGTTTCCCCAGTATGGTCGCAAATTCTGCTATAGCGGGAAAACCCCCTACGAACTACACCAGGGTTCTAAAGTGCAGGCAGAGCTAACCGTCTAAAGACTCCTACTTTAACAACTATCCCGACATTACCCCATAATCATACATAAAAGACAAAGTATAGGGATACGGTAGCCTACCTTAAACTCCACGTCCGATGTCGATCCCTTTGCACTCAATTGTTTCTCGACTGTAGATCTCCTCCCAAGGCCAACCTCCATTCACCAAAAGATAAACAAGAAACTACAAGCATGCATTCTATATATGGATTAGTGGGTTAGATATCATAACAAACATACAAATAAATCATGAAGATTGAAGGCATCATTTGGCGGGACGAAAAAGGTATTTCTTTATATTAATCTCACGAAGTCGTTTACAATATGAGATCAGAAACTACTCCTCGAACACAGTCATGGGCTCCTCTTCACCGTGCACCAACTACTTCCACATATTCTTCTCCTCTTCAGTTCTCTCTAGCGAAATGGCAAGGGTTTGCAATGGAGGAAAAAGGAATTCTGGCTCAAACTCACAATGTGGATGCAAAATATTGGGGCAAGGGGGGATACTGAAATGGGCAGAGTCTCTTTTCTCTCGTGCTTCTTCTTTGAATGGGACCCCAACACCTTTTATAGGAAAACAATCTAGGTATTTGGTTGGGTGACTGGCTATAAGTGGTCAATTGATTAGTAATGCCCCAAAAACCTGTATCCCTTTGCAATTTTTTATTTTTTGCAATTTTTGTGAGTGTACGTGGGCTGTAATGGTGCAACTAGTGTATGTACATGGGCAGTAGTGGTGCAGGCCACGTACATCTTCAATAAAATGATTTTTTAGAAGAGATGTTCAATGATGGCTTGGCAAAGATAGCAAGTAAGGTGGCCTGATGCCAGGTATACATGTGTGGTGCAATTTAGGGTTATAACAAGGTGGATTCTGAATTCCAAGAGACGTAGGAGGTGATTTGACAGGAAAATCTGCAATCTTTATATCATTTATCTTGGGAAAATGAAGAGTATAAGATGGATGATTTTCAGACTTAAAAAAAAGTGGCTGGGTCTTGGAGGTGGATGGGAAAAACTCAAGAGGAAGTTAGGTTCCTTCTTCTTTGGTCACAACAAATTTGAAAGAATGGGGAGGAGAACCTAAGAGAGGAAAATATTCCAGACTCTCAATCCTAAACCAATTTACAACTTCATAGGATGCATTAGCATCAAAGTTTTCAAGAATTTCTTCTTTCGTCTCAGGAGCAAAAGATGAATATTCTATAGGGAAATCTCCTAGTTTAGAGTTTACAGGAGTTTCAGCAATAGAAAAATGAGAAAAATGAGAAAAAACAACTAGAGTATGGAAAGCAGAGTTAGGTAAATTTCCAAAAGTACTCGACGATGTGGAAGAGGAAGCTCCTTGTAAAAATTTTCCCTTATTCAAGATCTTTTTTGGATCAGGTTCAGGCACAACCAGAGGTGATTGTGGATTCAACCTTGTTTGTCTACCTTTGGGAGCCACAACTGAGCTTTGGAGTCACTAGGTGCAATCTGCAATCTTTTGTTTACTGATTACTATGCACCATCAAAATCAGTATTTTGTCTTGTCGTACAACCCGAGGAAATGTTTTCAATCCGTTCCCTGACAACGACGCCAAAAATGTTACCACTAGAAGTCACACTTAGATTGTTGTAAGTGAAATCCCAGTACCCATCAAAATATTAGAGATAAATGTTTATGATAAGGTGGAAAATGGATGAAAAACTCAGAAAAATAATGTCAATCACAACTTACTCCATACAATTTGCACCAACAAATAAGGCTTTGAGTAACTTGGATCAGGGTTTAAGAAATAAGGTGAGTAGGTGGAAGACTTAATAAGAAAAATGTAATATGCTTATCATCTACATCAGGTAGTATTGACAGACATATGAATAAAACCCTATGAAATAAGAACTTCTCATAATCAAAGAGAAAACTCTGATATAATTATAAACGACATCACAACAGATCCTCCATTGCAACAAAGATACAATTCAACCAAATGAATCATTCAATAGATTGTAATCATAATTAGATAGAAACAAGATGATAAGGAACAAGATTGATTTATGTTATCCAAAGTGTCTTAGGTCTGGTACATACAATAGGAGGTATTTTCTGCTACATAGACAACATAAAAAATATGAGTCTCTCTCACACCATTCAAACCTTCCTTTAGTCTTAAAATGCTTATCTTATAGCCTAGACTGTCATTGGCAAATTTACAATTCGAATAAAAACACATGCATAGGATTCCTGTGCCTAAAGATGGAGTGACTACAACTGTTCAAAAAAAAGATAACATAATGTTATATTTCAGGATGATGTTGGCAACGTTTGCAACATCTTCTTTATGGAAAATGAGGTGTCCTTTTGAGTGCATTTTCCTTTGGAAGGTGGCCTCCCAACTCACAAATGATCTTCAAAAGATTGGTACGCATCCATATTGACATCTGACATTTGTTACTCCCTCCAAATATCCAAAACATGAATTCACAGTGCTAGTTCACAACATCTGTCTGAAACAACCAGTTCGCAGTGCCAGGTGTTGCGAACTTTCCTGTAGTGGCTTGTTTGATTTTACAAAGGCTTGAAACACCCAAAAATGTCTCAAGTGTACCAAAATTTTGTAAAAACTTCATATATTTCTACATGACTAGAAGAAAACATCCCAATAGTTAATCATGGTTTACAAAACATAGCCATCCTCAAAAGTTGTAAAATTGCATTAACAGGGAAATTGACCAAAACTGATATTGGTTAAGGAGGTTGAACATCTTCATTTTTTAACTCTGGAGCTTCTCCTGGTAGAAAATTTAGCCAACATGTCCAAGTTTCTCTTGGCCAAATCTTCTTAAAAAGGAAGTATTTATGCCTTTATCTTTCTTATTTGATCTTGATGATATTTGTTTTGTCTATAGAGATTTTTGAGCTTCTCGTGGAGGGGAAAAAATATTTTGTCTAAAATAATGGCCTTGTCAATAGTTTCATGGTACATTCCCATCATCCCCTTAAACTTATTCCTATAGCCAGAGTCTTCACTCTTCAATTTATCAACCTCAACCCTTCCTTATTTAAGTTGTCTTTTGAGCCTCTTGAAAGTGGGATTGCTTTCCTCTTGAGGAGTAGTGATATCAACAATTTTAATAGGTTTCTCAAAATATTTGGATTTTCCTTTCCTCTCGAACGACGTTTCTGCTACATCATCCTTCATAGGAACATTTTTCTTGGATGTTGCTCTAGTAAATGGCCTCCTAGGCTTAACCTTGTTTGTAGCAATGGGTGAAGGATGCACAATATTTCTCCCTCTTAGACCTCTGGATTTACTTGAAGGAACCTCCATAGGAGTGGGATCTTCCATCGGTGAAGCTCCCCTGTGTGAAGGTTGTGAAGGCATTCCTGCTTCTATTTCATTTGTTTCTCTATAATCTATATCATCCATAACACCCATTTTATTCTTTCTAACCTCTAAACACACAATCCTTTCAACATGAGTAGGAATTTGTATCTTAGACTGTGGAGTGGGGAAACATTCAACTAAAAGTGTGATGCAGTGAGGAATGTTTCCCAATCAGTGTCTGTCTTTCTCAACTCTTACATCACCAACATTTTAATAAGGCCAAAGTGAAAGACACTAGTGTATACTTTCTTAGACTTGGCTTGAACTCTACAATCCATATTACCAATGCTTCTCTAGAGGTAAAAAGGGAGGTTCATTGCTTCTTTCCCTGTGAAGTGTAATAATAGCATGATGTGGTATTGGTGTACCATGTTAAATATTCCCTAACAGGTGAAATACGTTTGGATCACCTTCAACATATTATCAAAACCTTGAAGGATGTGGCTTCTAGGTACCCCTTTGGACAAGTTGTCTCCCTGACACTCTAGCATAAGAAATTCCTTGGAGAAGGAAGCATTTAATGACATTTCCTTGAACCACTTTTCTCCAATGTTGGGTATCTCTGTTGCAATAGAGATGGAAAGTTCTAAAACTTCAAATTCTAACATCTCCACTCTATTTTTGGTCCCATTGATGTTGAGTGCAAATTATATGGCTACCTCTGGATGCCCCCTCTGCATCATTTAACATAAATTGATGCAAACTACCCTCTTAAAGGCTTCCATGATCAAAGGCTCAAAATCAATGAGATGCATGTCATAAAGATCTATCCTTATAATCTCCCCTCCCTTATGAGTTTTATTATGTTGTTGACTATCCATACTACTGATGAGGAATGTTTTTCTATGAGTTTTAATGATAGGTAGACGTATGAAAACAAGGAATACATGAAATAAGGTTTTGATGACAAATTGTTTTCAATAGGCCGACCTTGTACATAGTTTTTATACAAATCACTTTATGCACATTTAGGAATGAGATAAGGAATTATTCAAACATGAGATATAAAGAAAAACAACTGGAAGTTATAATAAGAGGGAGACACTTGTGAATTCGCTTCTTAAAATAGGGTTTTTGATGAAAATACAAGTATCATATAACAACATGATAATGCATGTAATCTTGAAACCTACTTCGACGATTGATTAACCTCAAATTTCAAGCTGAGAGGGGTGCATAGTCACTCTTTAAAATTTGATCTTGTAAAAGATACAAAAGATAGGGTTTCAACAATGATGGAATAGAGGGTTCGTAGCACCCTATTTGAAACACATAGTTCACAGCGCATGGAACAAAGGGTTCACAACTATTAGCACTTATAGTCACCCTCATATTGCAGAAGGATGAGCCCAGTACCCATCAGAGTTTTTGGTGGATGTTGGTTTTATATGAGTGGAGGTCAATGGACAAAACTCAATATATGAATGATGTTCAACATAGAACTGGACAAGAAATTCACAGGGAAGTGAGGGCCACAACTAACTTTAGTCAGTGAATTGAGTTTAAGTATGAGCAGAGGGAAGACTTAGTAAGAAAGGTGGACAAGACTTCTATGGGAATTATACCTTCAAGTAGTGTGGAGAAGAAAAACTCAGACTTAAGATCACTCTTAAGCTCAAGTTTCAGACACTGAAATATGTCCAAACAACACAGTCACAATAGCACAATGATCAAACCTACATCACCATGCAGCTACAACAACTTGATTGGATCCTCCATGCCTGAGCCATTCAGTTTAAGAGGGAAAAAGATCACAAGGAAGCTGACTAAAAATGGTCACGATACCGTTGCAATCAAACCTACATTACAACAGCATAACAACCCTCGACTGGATCCTCCATGCCCAAGTGTTTTAGCATAATTTTTTACAAAGAGATGAAAAGAGTCTGACTTCTATTAATCTGAAAGTCTCAAATTTGATACATAACCAGAGAACAGTTCTGGCATCAAAACATTAAAAAATAGGGAGCTCTTTTCAACCAATTGATGACCTTAACAAAATATTAAAACTATCTATTTATACTCAGAACAATGCGCCATTACCAAGAGTGTGACTTGGTGACTACAATCAAAGATTTTCATTGGTGAGTTCTTCTTTCAAACTGAACATGCACCCCTCTGTTAGACGCTAGCTCATATCGACATGGGTTTTGCAGGAAAATCTACCCACAAGGGTACCATGGGCTGATGGTTCAGTCCCTACGGTTGGGCCTTCCATGCCTTCCATTTATGGAGTGAGACGAGGTTTCAAACACTATCTCTACTTTCATTAACTGCCTTTTCTTGGGAAATCAATGAGATTAAATGCCCAAGGGGTGGCGACATGGTGCTCTTGGATAATACACCATATAAACACACGATTGCGGGGACGCTCAAAAGTGGTTTGGGCTCAGACAACTTTTGGGCCCGCAATCCATCGCCTTTTGCCATGTAGTCCTTTTGCCTTACCATGGTTTCAATTGTGGGACCGCTCAAGAAAATTATTTCCTGAGTATGTTGCATCCACGCAATGAACTGTGGTCATAGATCTAGTCTTGATCTGAGATCTCGGTGCACCTACTAGATTTAGCGCCACTTCCAAGCTTAACCACCTTCCAACTTTAGAATCTGCCAAACTGTGCCCTGGGGGGGGATGCTACTTTTGACGTTGAAAAATAACACCTCCTAGAGGATGATCTGACGTGGTGGCCTGACGTCACCATGATGATGTGTCATGACAGAGAAGTGACACGTTCCACTAAGAAAGAAGCGAATGATATGACCACGGCTGCCTGGACTGAGTGCCACCTGTCATTACTGGATAGGTGTCAGGTGTCACGACCGACGAGTGCGCCAGATTTCCATACTGATGACTGCCACGTATCATCTTAAATCGATGGTTGAGATCTCCTTCGGGTCTCTGGGCTCTGGGAAAATCAAACCTCAAACCTCGTCTTCCTCCATGCATTTTTACCCGAAGCTATGGATATGATGACACACGGCTCTTGCTGATCAATGACTTAGATTCACTTCAGGCCTTCAAGAATTCGGCGCCTTCGATACCTTGGTTCTTTTCTCATTTTAAAACTCCTGAATTAAAACTCCCAGAGTGATAGATCTTATGACGTGTGGCCCCACTAATGGATGGTCCAGATTCACTTCTGGACTTCGACACTTCGACACTTCTATGCTTAAACACTTCAGGACTTCGACGCTTTGAAACTTTGGGACTTCGGCACTTCGGCTCTTCAAGACTTCGACACTTCAGGACTTCGGTGATTCAGCACTTCGACAGGCACTGCCACTAAGATCAATGGGTCCCTGTTGATTTTGAGATCAATGGTCCACGATTTCTTCGGGAGTTCGGGCTTCGACTCTTCTGAATTTGTATGCACTTCTCAATTCAAAATTCCCGAAGCTCATTTCCCCGAATGCTTGGATCAGCTGCCACCTGTCCCCCTTTAAGAATAGGGACTCATGTTCACTTTGGGCTTCGACTCTTTTCATGGCGCTATACTTCATGCAATTTTGAAATCCAAAATACCCAGGGGCCGTTAATCTGGAATGTTCCTGGAATCTCTATTGCTGACAAAATTCAACTTGTCTGCTGCTTGTGCTTTGAGCCTGAAATGGACTGCCATGAAATCTACGCCTGGTGTCCATGGTTGTGGCCTGAGTGAATAAGGACTTGGATGACCGATTGTGAGCTGAGAAAACATGGATACTAGTGACTGAAACACAGGATGTGAGTGCTCTCCCTTGGAGAAAAACAGAGGGGCTTGGGGCCAATATTTCACTCGGGTAAGATATTTAAGGAAAATCAGTGTGCACAAACGAACAAGGGAAAACAGAGAATGATTTAGAAGCCGAAGGGGGGAAAAATTAAGATTTGGTTTGCAAAAAGGATGGAGAGAGGGAAAGACTACAGACTCGGGCATATCGACACACACTTATGGCCCTTGACAACTTTATGTGATAACATTTGGCTCCACAGGGGATGGCATGCTCCCTGGGAGATGCCAAGAATGCATATCTCTAGTGCCTTAGTTGTTGGGCTATGGAGTCTATTTCAAAACTTTCACTGAAGAAAATAGGGAGATATGTACACTACTCTACTAAAATGAAAACAAACACATGGGCTCCAAAAGGAGCTTATTTATGTACACTCCTAGATTAACTGATTTTTACAAAGTGCTAGGTGAAAGTGGATTTCCACCAGAGCCAATCAAGTAAACTCCTAACTGAAAACTTATTTACTCTGTCACTGATCAGTAAAATATAATGAAACTGTGAGAGCAAATCGATTACATTTTCGATTTCTCCTCCTAGTGTTGAAAGCAAGATAAAGTTTGGAGGATTCAATACCTGGAAAAAATGCCACTCCATGTACTACCCTACAGGGTCATCAAATAAGTGAAAAATCCTATTGGGTTGGTAACAGAAAACATGCTTTGTCTTATGGCTGCTCACCTCTGGATGAATGTCTATGGCAAGCAAAGGTGAGTGAAAGGATGATGCAGGCTGCTGATACACTTTTTCTTTGTCTTCTCCGATAACATTTGATGGATGAGGGCAAGGAATCTCTTTGTGTATATCAGTGACTGGATGATTCTCTTTAACATGCTGTTGAATGTCTTCTGTGGACCCAAGATGGCTGATTTCCACACAAAGTTTCTCCTTAATGTATAAGGGACAAGGCTCTATAGTATGGTCTTGTAAATCCTTCATATCCACATCAGAATCTGATTCATAGCCGTCATACATAGGCTGGCTACTTCCCAAGTCAACAAAATGTGATGTAGGGATCTACTCTTCTTCATCCGAATACTCATCAAAGATAGGTGAGCACACAACTCTTTTATCTTGCACGGGAAAATGAGAAACCTCTAGATTCTTCTCTTCAATCCCAGGTGAAAATACATCATGGGGATCCTCTTGAAGGAAAAGATAAGAATCCTCCTCCACAACCATATCTTCTTTTAAATCGGAGACAACAGGTGTACCAGGGGAAAAATATAATGCATATATGGCTATGCAATCATCAATCATATCCGGAAGGCCTTCTTCTTGGGAAATATAAAGAGAAAATCTTTCATCCACAACTGCAAAATACTCGCTTTTGTCCTTACTTTCTCTTTTAATCAGATCTTCACCAGACTCATCACACGAGAAAGACTCTATCATCTGTTGGATGTAGAATGCAAAATTATTACAACAGTCACCCAAAATAATATGAGACAGGTAACGCTTCTTGTAATATGAATTGAAAGCATCGTGAAAATCCTTCAAATAATGGATACTAACAGCAGGGAGAGATTTACACCATTCACGAGCATCTCCATCCAAAGAAAATTTGAACATATTGATCAAGACATCCCCGTGAACAAATTCATTCTCAAGAATGCATCTATGAAAATTGAATAAGTGCTTACTGGGATTGTCATGCTCGCTTCCTCTAAATCTCGGAAGATAATCATCCCATTCATTTCTATCTGACACTAGATGTGGATAACCAGATATGGATGAAAAATTGAAAGGGGGAAATCTTGGATCCAAGATAGCCGAGAGATGTGGCTTCCCCTTTTCTCCTTCATGGT
The DNA here is from genome assembly GCA_009831015.1 of Picea engelmannii. Taxonomy (NCBI): domain Eukaryota; kingdom Viridiplantae; phylum Streptophyta; class Pinopsida; order Pinales; family Pinaceae; genus Picea; species Picea engelmannii. The sequence continues at coordinate 365,121 of ML779381.1, forward strand.
TCTCTCTAGGGTCAGATTCACAATCACCAAAAACAGGAACCATGGAGAAACTCTGCTCTTCATCATCTTTGTTGGTATATCCATCAACAATCATTTGTTCTTGCTCAGTATCCGACATCAATTCTTCATCATAAGCAGGGTTTCCAAGAACATCTATTTTCAGGACTAGAATATCCTTTGTATTTTCTTCGTAAGAGAGACGAGCAAAATCTGCCTTCAATTCTTCTATTCTTGCAGAAAGTGATCGTATCAGCTCCATCAGCTCCTCCGGGGGATGTCCCTCATCCTCACATCTTTTGCAAGAACGAACTTTTTCCTGAATGCCATCTCCATACTCCTCACAACAATTATGATAGATTAAATCATAGGAATAACACCTTTGACAGTGAGCATTGAAAGCTGCATGAAACTGTTCCAGGGAGGAGATGCTAGCAAGGGGCAAGGAGTGATACCACTCATGAGCATCTCCCACTAATGAGTACATGAAAATCTTCAATAATACATCCTCATGATGTATGTCCCACTAATGCGTGAGTTCATGAAACTCACGGAGATGCTCGATAGGGTTGTCATCTTTACATTCTCTAAATATGGGCAAAAAATCACCCCACTCATCAATAGTAGGAACAACATTTGGAAATCCAAGAACAACAGAGAAATTGAAAGGAGAAAAACTTCAAGCCAAAATGGCTTCCATCTGAAAATATGACTTCTTAAAACTGTGGAGTCACCACTGGATTCTTTAAACATGGAGTCATCAAGTGAAAGATATGTATTCTGAAAGTGTCTGGTCTTTGTTCACCATCAAAGACCAGATCTGGTCATTATCGTTCTCCTAGGGAGATTTTCAATCTGAGACAACAACTAAATCCTTCTCGAGAAAACTTTCCTTTCTTGATAATATTCTCTGGGTCAACTTCAGGTGTAGCTAGAGGCAGTTGTGGAGTAGACCTCATGTGTCTACCTTTCGGAGCCAAATGGAGTCACCAGGTGCAAGTTGCAATATTCAATGGTACCGATATCTAATGCACCTTCAGAATCATAATTTCTTTGTTGTTCTTAACTAGGGAAATGTCTTCAATTCTTTCCCCAACAACGACACCAAGAATGTTAGCATTGATAGTCACCCTCATATTGCAGAAGGATTAGCCCAATACCCATCATATTTTTTGGTGGATGTTGGTTTTATATGAGTGGAGGTCAATGGAAAAAACTAAATATATGAATGATGTTCAACACAAAAATGGACAAGAAATGCACACGAAAGTGAGGTCCACAACTAAATTTAGTCAGTGAATTGAGTTTAAGTATGAGCATAGGGAAGACTTAGTAAGAAAGGTGGAGAAGACTACTATGGGCATCAGGCCTTCAAGCATCTTGGAGAAGAAAAAATGAGACTTAATATCACTCTTAAGCTCAAGTTTCAGACACTGAAATATGTCCAAACAACACAATCACAACAACACAATGATCAAACCTACATCACCATGTAGCTACACCAACTTGACTAGATCCTCCATGCTCGAGCCATTTAGTGTAAGAGGGAAAAAGATCACAAGGAAGCTGACTAAACCTGGTCACGATACCGCTGCAAAAAAACCTACATTACAACAACATAACAACCCTTGACTGGATCCTCCATGCTCGAGTGTTTTAGCACAACTTTTTACAAAGAGATGAAAAGAGGTTGAATTCTATTAATCTGAAAGTCTCAAATTTGATACATAACCAGAGAACATTTCTGGCATCAGAACATTACAAAATAGGGAGCTCTGCTCAACCAGTTGATGACCTTAACAAAATATAAAAACTATCTATTTATAATCGGAACAATACGACACTACCAAGAGTGTGACCTGGTCACTACAATCAAAGCTTTGTGTCGGTGAGTTCTTCTATCAGACTGAACGTGCACCCCTCTGTCAGACACGAGATCAGATCAACATGGGTTTTGCAGAAAAAATTATCCATAGGGGTACCACGGGCTTACGGTTCAGTCCCCACGGTCGGGCCTTCCATGCCTTCCATTTATGGAGTGAGGTGAGGTTTCAACCACCATCTCTACTTTCATTAACTACCTTTTCTCGAGAAATCAACGTGATTAAATTCCCAGGGGGAGATCACATGGTGCTCTCGGATAGGACACCATATAAACACACAATTATGGGGCTGCTCAAAAGTGGTTTGGGCTCATACCGCTTTTGGGCCCACAATCCATCTCCTTTTGCCACGTAGTCCTTCTTCCTTACCATGGTTTCAATTGCGGGACTGCTCAAGAAAATTATTGCTCGAGCATGTTGTGTCCCCATAATGAACTGTGGTTGTAGATATAGTATCGATCTGAGATCTAGGTGCACCTTCTAGATTTAGCGCCATTTCCAAGATTAACCGCCCGCCAACTTTAGAATATGCCAAAATGTGCCCTGGGGGGGGGGGACGCTACTTTTGACGTTGAACAATAACACCTCCTGGAGGATGATCTGACGTGGTAGACTGACGTCACCATGCTGATGTGTCATGATAGAGAAGTGACACGTGCCACTAAGAAAGAAGAAAATGATATGCCCATGGCTACTTGGACTGAGTGCCACCTGTCATTACTGGACAGGTGCTAGGAGTCACGACCGATGAGTGTGCTAGATGTCCATACTGATAACTGCCACTTATACTCTTAAATTGATGACTGAGATCTCTTTTGGGTCTCTGGGCTTTGGGAAAATCAAACTTCAAACCTCGTCTTCCTCCATGTGTTTTTACCCAAAGCTATGTATATGATGACATGTGGCTCTTGCTGATCAACGACTCAGATTCACTTCGGGCCTTCGGGACTTCATGCCTTCGGGACCTTGGTGATTTTCCCATTTTAAAACTCCCAAAGTAAAACTCCTGGAGTGATAGATTTGATGACGCATGGCCCCGTTGATGGATGGTCCAGATTCACTTCAGGACTTCGACGCTTCGGCACTTCGACGCTTCGACACTTCAGGACTTCGGTGCTTTGTCACTTTGGGACTTCGGCACTTCGACTCTTCGAGACTTCAGTGCTTCAGAATTTTGGGACTTCGATGCTTTGGGACTTCGGCGCTTCGACACTTTGGGAGGAACTACCGCTAATATCAACTACTCCCTGTTTATTTTGAGATCAATGGTCCACGATTGCTTCGGAAGTTCGGGCTTTAGCTCTTCAGAATTTTTATGCACTTCTCACTTCAAAATTCCTGAAGCTCATTTCCCTGAACTCTTGGATCAACTACCACCTGTCCCCCCTTAAGATCAATAAATCATGTTCACTTCAGGCTTCGGCTCTTTTCATGGTACTATACCTCATGCAATTTTGAAATCATGAATACCTGGGGGCTGTAAATCTGGAATGCTCCTGGAATCTCCGCCGCTGACAAAATTCAACCTGTATGTTGCTTGTGCTTCGAGCCCGAAATGGACTGCCATGAAATCTATGTCTAGTGTCCATGGTTGTGTCTTGAGTGAACAAGGGCTTGGACGACCGACTGTGAGCTGACAAAATAGGGAGACCAGTGACTGAAACACAGGATGCAAGTGCTCGCCCTTGGAGAAAAATAGAGGGGCTTGGGGCCAAGATTTCACTTGGGTAAGATATTTAAGGAAAACCAAGGCATACAAACGAAAAAGGGAAAACAAAGAATGATTTACAAGACGAAGGGGGAAAAACTTAAGATTCAGTCTGCGAAAAGGATAGAGATAGGGCAAGAATACAAACTCGGGTATATTGACACACACCTATGGCCCTTGACAACCTTATGTGATAAAAACAATGCTGGGGAAAATCAATGGAGTTAGTGAATTCTAAGTGATGGGAAAGATGGATGAGGTATAAAGGTGATATGGTCTGGTAAGAAAGGCTCATAACATCATGAAAGTGAATTTTAAATCTGCCAACAAACGAATGGGACAGTTCACAGTGCTGATAGATAAACCAACCAAAACCCTTTTCTCAACCCTCAAACAACATGAAAACTTGCATGAAGTGCTTGGTGGACCTGGGCTTGATGCTGATGTATTTCAATTTGCACATGAGTGTTTTCAAGTTGTCCAACCTCCAAACCTACTCTTCATCCAGTCTGCAGTACTAGTTCATAATGCATGTCTACCAGTTCGCAGCGCCTGACTCAAAAATGAATTGCACACTTTGAGGAAGATGTTAGAATATCCAATGGCATGATCCCTGAAAAATTGGTTAAAAGATGGTGCTTAAAACAATGAAATCTCCTCTATCATGGTTATTTTATTTGCAATGATTTCAAATGAAATCATGTTGTACTTAGAGTACGCTGCAAACTCTCCTAGTGAGTTGGTAGTGCATACACCCAATTCTAACTTGATACATACGAATAAATGAGACAAAGGGAATCTTGTGTACAACATGGAGGTGTGACATGTCAAGGTGATGATGAAAAATTCAAAGATGTGACTCATGAGAATTTATTCACCTTGTCATGATAACAAAATGCATAACCCAAAGACTCTAGACCAAGGAAAGACTAACTTTAGATTATTCAAATCAAACTTTAAGTGATGACTATAACGAGAAGACATGAAAACCTATGAATTATGTAACTCTATGACTCAAAAAACATAACTGAAATTATTTTTTGACCAATACAATTCTATGTGTTAACAGTGTGTAGAAAAAATCCTTACTTTGCTTAAATCTTGTCGACCTTCTTCTGTTGGAAAAAAGGTTCTTGGATTGAGGCTGCAATGGTTGTGGTGTTCTTTTGTTCACCTTTTGAATAGACTGTGAAGAAGCCGAATTTTGTAGTATGAGATACTACCTTACGACACTGTTTAGGTGGGACAGTAGTTGGAACTACCTCTAGTATCCTGTAGAGATGACCCCTTAGAGTAAAGATGACACTACGGGGTAGAGACTCATAAATAGCATGGCACTTCCACATAAATGGTTGGGCCAAAAGAACATTGTAGACATCCAACAAGGCAACATCACATAATACCTCAGCCTTGAAGGGATCGATGCTGTATGATAATCAACACTACTGGCTGACACAAAGATCTCATCTCTGGTGAAGCCACCTGATGTCATATAGATGCAGGTGTGGTGTTTTTTATCGGAAAAATTTCTAAGTGTGGACACAAACTAATCTCCCTAACTTCCACAGGAAGCTAGAAAAAAACAAGAGAAGATACAAACTTCACCCGGGGTGACCAAAATAATGTGTAACAGTGTTGTCGACAATCCCAATTGTTTGATGAACTCTTCTGAGATGAGGTTCTTATGGCTTCCACTATCAACAATGGAATGAAATGGTGTCCCCTTCACCCACATTTGTGAATGAAAGAGATGTTCCCCCTCTTCAGGATCTATTGGTTCTTCTGGTTGAATTGTTGCGATCGCGACAATAGCAGTGGAGTCTACGTCGATGATCTGTATTTTTCCATTATTTTTTGAATCTGATTTTGAATCAGGGTTCGGATCCATGTCTTTGATCTTGAACACCAATGATTGTTTTGAGTGAAATTCATTAGTGTTGTTCCAAGGGATTTTGTGGAAATCACATCACTTTCTAGTGTCCTTCTTTTTCTTCCCGTGACCCTTCTTTTCTTGTGGCTTGGATTGGTTTTCAGGATGTTGTTTGTTAGAGATGTCTTTATCATACTTTGGTTGTTGCATATTTGTAGAATTGAACTACCATTTGTTCTTGTGCCTAAATTTATGCTCGATTTTGAGGGCATATTGATAGGCAACGTTCAACGATGAGATGTCCATAAAATCCATTTCAGTTTGGATGTACCTATGTAGATGTAATATCCCCAAGGACGAGCCCCATTGTATTTATGAATTGTAAAATATGTTTTGTAGGCTGGTGAGATGAATGTTGATAAGTTGGTGGGATTATGTGTTTATTAGGTCAAAGAGCCTAAGTGCTAAAGGCCAGGAGCCTATTTTTGTATATGTAATTATAAAGAATATTAATAAAGATTAAACATCACTGCATGTAGACCGACCACAAAGAAAGAGTGATGGGGGACTAAGCTTCCATAGAGTGGGTAAGGGAAAGGGGGCTGAAAGGTTGGAAATATGGTCTAAGATGAGGGCTTAAGTCCTTGATAATAATAATTTATTATTATTCCAAAGTTGTGTGAAAGACATGTTTTTTTATCCTAAGTCCTGGGAGAGGCAATGCATGTAGCTCTGTTAAGGTCCTAACCTGCACATAGGTAGATCAATGTATTCGGATGTAATAAAGGTCAATATTAATAAGACCTTTCAATAAAAT
>ML779381.1:385681-397681 GCA_009831015.1 Picea engelmannii
AGATTGAGTGGTACTACCTATTGCTACAACCAGATTATCCCAAGAGTCTGGCAAAGAACATAACAAAGTAATACACTTATCTTCTTCTGCAATCGTAATATTAACGGATCCAAGTTGACTTACCAGAGTATTAAAGGCATTTATATGTTCTGTCATAGAATCTCCATCTTCCATCCTAAGATGATACAGCTTCTTTCGAAGAAACAACTTTTTTACCAGGGACTTTGATTGATACAAATTCCCTAACTTATCCCATAGTTCCTTGGCTGTAGATTCTCCCGAGACATTCAACAACACTGAATCTTCCAGGCAGAGTCGAATGGTACTCCTTACTCTTCTGTCCAACTTGTCCCAATCTTCCTTTGACATACCAGTAACTGGTGTACTAGTAGTTTGTGTACTGGTAGTTTGTGTACTTGTAGCCTGTGTGCTTGTAGATGGTGTACTAGTAGGCTGTGTACCAGGATCCACAGTGATCCATTGTTCTTTGTCTACAAGAAGGTCCTCCATCTTGAGCTTCCATAGCTCAAATGTTTTACCATTGAACTTCTCTATCTTGATTCTAGATGAGCTCGCCATTCCTCTTGCTTTACTCGATTCTCCTCTGCAAAAGCTCCCACTGAACCCAGGTTTATCACAAACCCAAGATAAACTTGATCTATCAAGACCGAGCCAAACCCTCAGCAACAAAGGCGTCCCTCTGAAGCCAAAAACGTGCTCTGATACCACATGCAAGTTTTAAACCTGTGAAGTAAAGCAATGCATATAGATTCTTAAGCAATACAAAAATTAATCAATGGCTCATACACAAAGTACACAGAGATTTTTACCGGAAACCCTCAACCGGGAAAACCTTTCTTGTTTTCATTATATCGAATTTCACCATTTTCCATACAATATATACAATGTTTTTAGGTATTCCGTAGATACCAAAACCCTAATCCCTTAATCCGGGATTAATTTACAAATCAGCTAAAAATAGCAAAAACCGCCCAAAAAAAAAAAATCGGGGCGTTTCCCCGAACGCTGTGCGTAACTCGGGGGGGGCATACCTGGCCCCCCCTGGGACCCCCCTAGGAAAGCACCCGGCACACACGGCAGATCTCTAGGTGAAGGGATCGTCTGACGTAGTTGTCGTATCTGACGCACCCACACACACACACATGCAAAGAATATAACACACACCCAACAGCCATCAGAGAATGGTCAGTGCCAAATAATGTGACATAAGTCATATCCTTTATGGGTCTAGTTGGTTATTACAGAAGGTTTATCACAGGGTTCTCGAGGATAGCTCACCCTATCACTTCCTTGCAAAGGAAGGATAAGAAGTTTCAGTGGACAAAAGATTGTGAGAGAAGCTTCCAACAATTGAAACAACTGTTAACCAGTGCTCCAATCCTGAGGATTGTATATCTAAATGACGACTTTGTAGTGTGTACAGATGCATGCAAAGAAGGACTGGGAGGAGTCCTCAGTCAGAATGGATTCGTAATTTTTTATGAATCTAGAAAGTTGAAAGAGCACGAAAGGAACTATGCAACTCATGATTTGGAGTTGGCAGCCAAAATTAATGCTCTAAATAAATGGAGGCATTACCTCATGGGAAGGAGGTTCGAACTAAGAATAGACCATAATGGTCTGAAGTATTTTTTTGATCAGCCAAACTTGAACGCTAGACATAGTAGGTGGCTGGAGTTTCTCTGTGAGAACGATTTTTATATTGAGCATATCAAAGGGAAGGAGAATAAAGTGGTTGATGCACTCAATAGGAGAGTACATGAACTGCATGCTACAACCATTAGCATGTAACGAACTGATATTAAAAGCAGAATTTTTGAGGATGCAAATACAGATTTGCAGTAAAGGGATTTGGTATCAAATCTACAACAAGGTAAGATGCCACAGAAAGTGGAGAATTATAAATTGGAAGCTGATAGAACACTCTTGTACAAAAACAAATCTTATGTACCTAATGTCCAGGATTTGAAACTTACGATTTTGAAAGAAATGCATAACGTAACTTATGCTGGGCACCCTGGATACCAGAAGACTGTGGCAGCAGTCAAGAGCCATTACTTTTGGCCAGGTATGAAGAAAGAGATTGCTGAATACATTGCTAGATGTATGGAGTGCCAGAAGGTTAAATCTGAACACAGGCACCCAGCAGGATTGTTGCATCCTTTACCCATTCCTGAGTGGAAGTGGGAGGTAGTGACAATGGATTTCATCACAGGATTGCCCAGAATAGGAAAGCAACATGAATCAATCATGGTGGTGGTGGTGGAAAAGCTTATGAAAGATGCCCATTTCATTCCGTTAAAGACTACTCACAAGGCAACAGATGTTGCCGACATCTTTATGAAGGAAGTGGCATGATTGCATGGAATTCCCAAGACAATTCTATCTGACAAAGACCTGAAATTTACCTCAAACTTCTGGAAAGGGTTATTCAAGGGGTTCAAAATGAATCTAAACTTCAGTATGGCCTATCATTCTGAGTCGGATGGGCAGACAGAGCACGTGAATCGAGTAATAGAGGACATACTGAGGATGTATGTGATGGACAAACCATCAAAATGTGAAGACTACCTATATTTGTTAAAATTCGCCTACAATAATGGGTATCAAGCAACATTGAAGATGATCCCATTTGAAGCACTTTATGGCAAAAAGTGCAATACTCCAGTAAGATGGGATAATCTAGCTGATAGAGAAGTGGTTGGGCCAGAGTTCCTCAAGGAAATGGAAGAGAAAATACTAAAAATTAAGAAGAATTTGAAAGCTACCTAAGACAGGTAGAAAAGTTATGCTGATAAGAACAGAACCCACAGAGAGTTTAAAGTGGGAGAGCATGTTTTCCTGAAAGTGAAAGCTAACAAAAGTTCCCTGAAACTAGGAAACTGCGCCAAGTTGGCAACCATATTTTGTGGGCCATTTGAAATCCTAGAAAGGATTGGGCCAGTTTCATATATGCTTGCATTACCTCCATCCATGACTGTACATAATGTGTTTCATGTTTCATTTCTTAAGAAATATATACCTGATGCTCATCATGTAATTGATTGGAATTTGATTCGAGTGGAGCAAGAAGGTGTCCTGCAAGTGTATCCTGTGCACATATTGGACCGAAAAAGGAAACAACTCTAGAATTGATCCATAGGGCTTGTAAAGGTCCAGTGGACCTAGTACGGTCCCGAGGACATGACATGGGAACATGAAGATTCTATGCGGGCAAAATACCCACATATTTTTGAAGATTTTGAAAATCTTGTTGATGTTGTGTAAAGAATTGCACTAAGGACAATGCAAAAATAAGGGGAGGGGATTGTAATATCCACAAGGATGAGCCCTATTGTATTTATGAATTGTAAAATATGTTTTGTAGGCTGGTGATCCAAATGTTTATAAGATGGTGGGATTATGTGTTTATTAGGCCAGAGAGCCTAAGTGTTAAAGGCCAGGAGCCTGTTTTTGTATATGTAATTATGCAAAAAATTAATAAAGATTAAACATCGCTATGTGCAGACCAACCACGAAGAAAGAGTGATGGGGGACTAATCTTCCACAGAGTGGGTAAGGGAAAGGGGGCTGAAAGGTTGGAAAGGTGGGCTAAGCTTAGGGGATCAAGTCCTTGAGAATAATAATCTATTATTATTCCAAAGTTATGTGAAAGACATGTTTTTTTATCCTAAGTCCTGGGAGAGGCAACACATGCAGCTCCAACATGTGCAAAAGAGAATGCATGCAGCTCCAGGAAGACAGGTGTCGACCTGGTCACATGCAGTTAAAATCTGGAGCTTTAGTTGATTCTGTCATTTTCTCGATTCTTCGTCTGAGACCGTGAGACCTCTATGATCGACCTCTGCTTAATTTTCTTATCACGTATCCTAGAAAACTGAAATGTGAGAACCGTTCTATGTCTTCTAAGGAACCCGACACCTGAGTAATCATCTTAGTTGTGCCATGTTTTAGCGTGGGATTTTTCCACCTGTGGTGCCATGCCCATCTACTGTTGCTACTGTCATCCATGTGTGAATGAGTGCTGAATTGTTGTTGTTGTCCTCACCTAGTTGGAGCTGAGTCGAGGAGTGTGTTGAAGAAGCAGGTTGTCAGGCCCATGGTATAAGAGACAGGTTTTCAGGCCTGTGAGCAACTCTCTCTAGGTGAGAGTGAGTTTGATAGGAAGTGGTTTTCTCCCAGAGAGAGTCCAACACCAGCTATGGAGCTCTGAGAATTCCCGATCTGGCCTATTTTCGAGACCTAGAGAGGGAGGTGAAGCACTGATGGACCGTTCTTATGAAGGTGTATACTCCAAGGTGGAACAGGCATGTGGGGAATGAGAGTCTATGAGTAGTGGGCATAAGAAGGCTCTTGGAGAGAATCCTTCTGGTTGCACTATGCAGTTTTCCTGTAACCTCAGCCTAGTCTAGGATTCCCTTGCCTTGGGTGGAGCTTAGTCCCAGCTCGGTGGTAACTCACTGCTGAGCGTGATGAGCAACATGGTCTAAGGCTAGGAGGTTCATTGAAGGTCTTCACATATTTGGTGGAGTTACTACAATTTCAAATATAAGTATCATTATGTGTTTAATTTCAATTAAAATGCATGTCTGTGATGCTGGTAATATTATCATGTATTCCGTTGCAAGTGGAATTATTGTTCATTCTAATTAATTATGTATGTTAGTCGTAATTATGTGTTTACTCTGTGTTAACTCATTTAACTTCATTTAAATTCATACTTTATAAGTGTTATTCTGCATAGTAGAGTTGCCTGACAGTGGGGTTGATGGTCGGGGATGTTACAGTAGGGCTCCATGGTATTTCAGAATCAAATGTTGCTCAAAATCTTTGATACCAAGATTGGTTCACAAGGTGTGAAATGTTTTTGTGAACTCTGACACTACTTGACCCCTCTCTTGACACATCGTGGTCCATCTCATGTACTGACCATCATAGTTACCAACAGGATAATATTTTTCATTGACCACATCTACAAAACAATCCCAAGTGGGCTCAACCCCATATATTCCAGACTCCTCTGTGGAAATTTTCTCCTAGTAAGTTTACCACCAATGTTTGACATGGGGGAGAGCTTTAAGGAGTGCGAAGGTGATCTTTTCTCTATTGGAAAATTTGTGAATAGAGAAATAAACTTCTAGTAGATTTAACCATTTTTCTAGGGAATTTGTATCTATCTGTCCTTAAAATATGGGAATATCCAAATTAACTTGTATCTTGAAAGGAGAGGTGCCTCCAAAGTGGTTTCTTGATGAATACGTGTTGGTTGTTATCAGAAGGCATTGAAAGATGTGGGAAAAATTCCCCATCATTTTGTCCCTCTGTCGCGTGAGAGCTTGCTCAAGCATCAGATTAATAAAATCATCTACTCTATCATTCTTCTTTTCTTTTGACATGGAGGGTTTCTTGGGCATGTGAGAGTGATTTTCCTCAAGAGAGACAAGTTCAAGACCCAACTTGTTATACTCAGATCTCGTCGGGGACATGCACTGAAAAAAATGATTAAGAGCATCTTGCTCTAATACCACTGATCCATATTATTTTCGGCATGAAATGAGAGAGAAGATATAATAAAGAAATGTACATATATATATAAGATATACAATAATAGAACATATATTTATCAGAGATATAACCATAAACACAGGGATATAGTAATACACAATTTCTATTAATAAACGAAATGTACAAGACTGTAAAAATATAGAATGAAAGACTCGTTAGAATGGTGGAAACTTATCTATGAGACTAGATGTGATGGATGTTATTGGATAAATCCGTAAGTGCGGACACAAATCGATCTCCCTAGATCCACCTGGATCTAGAACAAAGCAAGACAGAACAATACTCTTTCCCTATATTTTAACTATTGAATGGACTAGGAGGCAAGAACAAAGAACATACCTTATGATCGCTTCCTTTGGTCTTTGTTGCTCCCGCTTCACTCCAGTGCTCTTTTACAGTTAAGAACAAAAAAATGCAAACCAACCAAAGTGAAGAAAGCACAATCTATTCAACAGTCAATCTATGTATATGATCAAGGAGTTATACAATAAAGTGGAACTAACTTTATGGGAAAGAATCATATTATTGTATCATATTAAATGTGAAAGAGAGATTACAACCATGGCCTTGATGTCATAAGGTCCCTTCCAACTGTCCTTCGTTCCCCACACACTTTAACTCCAATAATTTTGAGAGCATATATTTGATGATATTCACAATCTATCTTGACAAATAAAATCTGAAAGCCACTCCAACCAAGATAATAATTCCAAGCCAACCAAAACTAACAAGCTCAAGAACCAACAAAGCTAACTTTCTCCATGAGAACTCCTCTCCTTTTATAAGTTGAAGAGGATAAGGTGAGGATGTTAGGATGATCCCACTAAATCATGAAAGCGAGTAAGATCCAAACCATTCGGATGCCACCTCACCATAGAAGTTTCTCCTTCTAGAAGATTCGAGAAAATGCTCATTTTTCCCACGTGCAGGCATTCTCGCACCCTAGCTATAGAGAAACTTGTGAACATCTCACACCCTATCTATAGTGCAACCTACGAGAATGGGTCATTCTCGCATCCTGCCTATATAGCAACCTACAAACTTCCTTTTTTATAAGGTTTTTACATAGGAAAATGCAACTTCTTTTCTCATGAAAAGTTCTTCTCCCTTCTCTCTTTAGGAACTCAGGCCCCTGACCCCTCTGAAGGCAACAGATAGGTTTACATCACTAACAATCACAGGGATGATGAAAATAATGTGTAACAGAGAGCCCCCCAAAGTATGAAGTTAGAACAAAGTGATAGCTGAAATACTTTGTCAAGTGTGTGTAGGGAACAAGGAACAGTCGGTCGGAAACCTGCCAACAAACAAGGAAATACAGTACAATAATATATCATCCCTGAGGTAGGCATTCCCATACTCAGAATACAAATGACTCAAAGAATAAATGCTGACATGCGAAGATCCATGTCAATTAAGACAGGTCATGGCCACGAAACATACACTGTGGATCCATGCCGATATGACTCAAATCTGAACATAGCCACCAAGAATACACTGTGGATCTATGTGTCAAAGACTTAAATTTGAACATAGCCACCAGACATACAATGTGGATCTATGTAACAATACACTGAATATACTCCAACGCAACCTGGATCTGTCAGAAAATATCTAGGGTCTTCATCTCCGCCACTCTATAGTACGAATCTAACCATGTGAACACATGTGTTGAAGTCGAACATGGTAGAAACCACTTGATTACTGGTCATTAGTGTATACCATTAACAAGTGTGAGGGAAATCATCATTAATGTCAATGACTCCCAAGGTACACTAGTACAATCCAAGGAATGTGAATAAATGAGCTGAAGTCGAATACTCAACAGAATCTTCCAATCAGGGGTCAATTATGAAAACCCACTGTCAAAAGCGAGGAAACCTGCCAATGAGGCATGAAAGTTCCAAGGTAACAATTAGTTTCTAAGTCTAATTCCTGGATAATGAGTTGAAGTTGACAAGAAAAGACTTGTCATAGGATGGATTTAATGTATCCCACATCAATGACACGAAACAAGTAACAATATTTGATGTAGATCAGAGTAACAAGTGATTCAGGACTGACTCAAGGATGGCCGACGCAATAGAAGGCTTTAAAGACTGCAGAAATGGTCGACGCAATAGAAGGCTTTACGGGTTGAACTTCTCTTTGAACATATTGATGACACGACAATAGTCTTGGAAACATTGACTCAACAACAAGGATCACAGACCAATTTGTAATCTTATAGGATTATGATTAGGAGACAAGTAGATTTTCCAACCTAGACACAAAGCAAGTGAAAGGGTGTCATGTTCAAAAGTGACTCTTCCATAGAATACAGGTTTAGACACAATTCTTTCCCAATTTTTCCCCCCACCATTTCTGGTGAGTACCTCTTTATTTTTACGCAAGCTTGAGGAGGATAACATATGCTTGTTGATTTAAGCTCATCCTTCAGATGAGTCCTTCAGAGTATGTTTAACGAACCCTAAGAAGGAGTGGTTCGGTCCCATATGGGCCTTTCAATGTTTGTTTTATGAGTCCAAAGAAAGAAAACTCAGGGGTTTTTCATGTTTATAGAGTCTAAAAAACACTTAAAGAGAAATTTCTCAGTTCCTTTTTCATAAAGTAGTCTGATGAGACCAAAAAAGAGATAAACTATCGCTCAACAGATGTTTTCTTCAAATACTTTAACTAGCATGAAAAGAACAAGGTCGCTCGGCAATATTTTCATGTTTAGAGAGTCTGAAAAGAGCTTAAAGAGGACTCCAGGGGGGTTCCTTTTTTGTATAACCTTTACGAGTCCGAAAAAGTGATAAAAGTATACTCGGTTACATTCTCATTTATTTACGAGCACGAGAAAAAACAAAGACTAAGATCAGGATTGTTTTCATTTTTACGCAAGCTTTAAAAATAAAACAAAACTATGCTTGGGATAGATTTTAATTTTTACACAAGCTTAAAAACTAAAAAAAACTATGCTTGGACCTAGTTTCATTTTTACACAAACTTGAACCAAAGGAAACTATGCTTGAGGTAGGTGGTTTCATTTTTACACAAGCTTGAACCATAGAAAACTATGCTTGCGACTTCCCAACACATGGTTGGTACTTAGCCCCCAGCTTAAGAAACTAGTGGCTCTAACTTCAGCATGCAGTCCAGAGGCTGAGGCAAATGCCCCCCAAGCTTCGTTTCATCCAACTACAAAGGAGAATGAAATGAAGCTTCAAATATTAGATGAAGGACTTGACTTAAATAGAGATGGGAAAAACTGTTTCATTTTTTAATGAGCTTGACACAGAAACAAGAACTATGCTCGTAACCTATATTTCATTTTTTAACGAGGTTGCCACAGAGATGAAAAAACAATCCTCATAAGTGGTTTCATTTTTTAATGAGCTTGAAATCAAAAAACCATGCTCAAGTCTGGTTTCATTTTTTAACGAGGTTGCTACAGAGACGCAAAAACCATCCTCAAAACCTCTGTGTCATTTTTTAACGAGGTTGCCTCAGAGACACAAAAACTATCCTTGAAGACCTTTGTTTCATTTTTTAACGAGGTTGTTACAGAGACGCAAAAACTATCCTCGAAACCTCTGTTTCATTTTTTAACGAGGTTTCCTCAGAGACGCAAAAACTATCCTCTAAGATGTCTGTTTCATTTTTTAACGAGGTTGTTACAGAGATGCAAAAACTATCCTCAAAACCTCTATTTCATTTTTTAACAAGGTTGCCTCAGAGACGCAAAAAATATCCTCGAAGACCTCTGTTTCATTTTTTAACGAGGTTGTTACAGAGACTCAAAAAATATCCTCGGAACCTTTGTTTCATTTTTTAATGAGGTTGCCTCAGATATGCAAAAACTATCCTCGAAAACCTTCTTGATCATGGATTCCAAGAAGACAATGCTCTGGAAGGACACCATGTCAAGGGACAAAACTTGGTCATGGCTTCCAAGAGGTCTTCACTAGAAGGAAGAAACACACTCTGGAAGGACACCATGTCGAGAGTCGTGACAGGAGTTAAGAGATCAGGCTCTAACAACCCTATCAAAGAGATTACCATGTCAACCACTGGATCTAAATCATCAGAATTTGAAGCCATGGGCAACAACGCCACATAATTGACCTGTGGTGGGGGCGATACTGTCTGCATACAAGAACCATTCAGGGAGGCAATCCAGGTGGGGTCAATGAATGAAAGTTGATCAACAGTCACAACTCGTCCATCGTGAGGGAAAGATATCACACGAAAAAGAGTAGAGACAATAGCTTTCATGGCATAGACATAATCTCTCCCAAGGAGTAAAGAAAAATCCAAGGGGTCTTGGACTACCATGACATCAATGAAGACAATTTTCCCTCCCAAAGTTACAGGAAACTGAGGAAGGGTCCCTAAAGGTTGACTAGTTCTTCTGTTAAAAGATAATAGATTCTGCGTAACCAGCGCAAGTGGAGGACAACCCAAAGCTTGCCAAGCAAAAGAGGACAAAATACTAACAGACGAACCTTCATCTATCAATGTTTGAGGAACATCCCGACCACAAACCTGTACTGTAATATAGAAAGGCATGTAAGAGGGAAGACGAGGTCCAGTTAGCACATCCCAATCAAAACGGATGGCCTCATTACTTGGAGGGGGTCTTACGGGAGAAGGAGGAATACCCCTCAGCACGGGAGATTCTGTATCAACGAGAAATATATGGGTAGTATCAGGTTTACTCTCTAGCAGGAGAGTAGGATCGATCGATGGAGATATCAGATTGACCACCTAGGTTTCATTCTCCAAGGGGAGAATGGGATCGACAGGTGGAAAAGGATCGACCGCTTGGGTTTCACTCTCTAACGGGAGAGTGGGGTTGACCGAGGATGGGATCGGATCAACCACTTGGTCTACTGGTTCATCCAAAGACGTGACCAGATTGACCACTTGATCAACTGGACTGACCGACAGGGGAACCGAATTGATCATTCCATCAACTACAGGTGGGTTGAGAGAAAGCTTGCGATAAGCAGATGGAAGTTGAGGCTGTGAAACAATCATGTTTTCCAGCAATTTTGAGGCTTCGTCCATATGAGGGAAACGGTGAGTGAGATGACTCCATTTGCATAACATGCACGGGAACTTGACTCTACTTTTCTTCTTCCCAACGGTATTGTGACTAGTTGATGGGGGGTTGTCAGCATGTTGTTCAGAGGCTAATGACATGGGTTGATGAGGATGTGTAGACCATACTTCTATAACCTTGGGTAGACCAGGGAAATCCTTAAGAAGATGGCTACCCTTACAAAGCCTGCAAGGGTACTTGGGCTTACGGGTTGTTTGGGTGATATTGACATCATCAACACTCCCAACACGATTAACAGTAACTGGTTGTTTTCCAACATTTTTGACAGTGGTTGGAGGTTTTGACCCTTGTTTAACTTTCTTCTTCTTAATCTTCCTTTTCTTCTTCTTCTTATTCACCGAGTTACTAGCTTCATAAATTTCGCTCGACAAAGAAGATGGAATGGAAGTCGACCTTACAAGTGAAGAAGGTTAAGAAGACCTTACTGGTGAAGAAGGTGAAGGATCAACATGAGGTTGATTCTCTTGGGGGAAAGTGCTTGTGACTAAAGCACTAACTGCATTCGGGATTACCTGAGTGGAAAACAACCATACGGGTAATCCAATAGTGAGACCTAGAAGGCTCAAAGTAGCAATGTGAGGAGGACCAATGTTTCCATAAGAAGGAAAAACAAAAGGTTCCCCTAGAGCAGGGGTTCCTTCATTGGTCATTCCAGGAATTGACACGATTAAATAAATCCAATCTAGAGTCCACTAGGGAAAACAAACAACACACGCTAAAAATATAGGAAGCAGGCAAACAAACAAAACCTTCTCACAATGAACGCACTAGTTGGTGATGAAATCCAACATCGGGGCTGAGATAGAGTGGGTGGAAAAGTTACGTTGATGACCTGCTTAACGGACTTACACCCTGGTGCAAGCTCCCACACATAATCGTGGGTATACCCTCCAAGGAGCCCGAGTGAGTTTGGCCAACGTCGATTCCAGGTACCGTGAAGACTTGCCCCTCCACAGTCACCTTGTGTAAAGACCCTAAAGAGATAAGCCACTAAGGTTACCACTAACAACAATAAATCCTGGGGGGACAGTCGACAGTCCGATCCACACGCAAGGGCAGGGTATCTAGCCCGAAATCAACTTGAGAGGCTTCCACTCATCATTGTGGGTATACCTTCAAGTGACCCCCATAATATGTGCAATCTCTACACCATGACCAACAAAGTGTTGGTTGTGGAGCATGATTATCTTCCTGATGCAGAGGTTCTTTGCTTTCAGCCGTGTCTATACCCCATGAAGTATTTACACCCCAGAAGTATGTACACTCTTCCACGCGGGGGAGTGCAGAGGGGGGGTACCCCCTCT
>ML779381.1:398157-465761 GCA_009831015.1 Picea engelmannii
TAAAGCGAACTATTCAGAAGAAATCTGATCTTTCCCTAAACAATTCTAAAGAAAACACATGCTTTGTAATTGAAAGACACTCAAAGCAAGAGACTAATCCTTCAAAACCAAACAAAGAAAAAGTGGCTAAAAGCAACTCAAAGAATGTCAAGAAGACTATAAACAGACCAATATAGGCTCCAAAAATTCAATCCAGTTGATCAAAGCAAAACTGGGTCATCAAAAGATGACCAGACCCAATCCAAAAATGTTCACAAACAAGTTCGCAACCTAGAAATAGAGTGCAGTGCAAGAATTAGTTATTCTCGCAGGCTAGACATTGGTAGGGTGCGAGAAGTTTGCACATAACTGAACAGTAGGGTGCGAACATCAATGATTCTCGCAGGACACTAAAGGGTACAATGCGAGAATGCCAGTGGAGTCACCAATTTTGTTATTGGATAAATCTGTAAGTGCGGACACAAACTGATCTCCCTAGATCCACCTGGATCTAGAACAAAGCAAGACAGAATAATACTCTTTCCCTATATTTTAACTATTGAATGGACTAGGAGGCAAGAACAAAGAACATACCTTATGATCGCTTCCTTTGATCTTTGTTGCTCCCGCTTCGCTCCAGTGCTCTTGTACAGTTAAGACCAAAGCAATACAAACTAACTGAAGTGAAGAAAGCACAATCTATTCAACAATCAATCTATGTATATGATCAAGGAGATATACAATAAAGTGGAACTAACTTTATGGGAAAGAATCATATGACTGTATCATATTAAATGTGAAAGAGAGATTACAACCATGGCCTTGATGTCGTAAGGTCCATTCCAACTGTCCTTTGTTCCCCACACACTTTGACTCCAATAATTTTGAGAGCATAGATTTGATGATATTCACAATCTATCTTGACAAAGCAAATCTTAAATCCACTCCAAGCAAGATAATAATTCCAAGCCAACCAAAGCTAACAAGCTCAAGAACCAACAAAGCTAACTTTCTCCATGAGAACTCCTCTCCTTTTATAAGTTGAAGAGGATAAGGTGAGGATGTTAGGATGATCCCACTAAATCATGAAAGCGAGTAAGATCCAAACCATTCAGATGCCACCTCACCATAGAAGTTTCTCCTTCTAGAAGATTCGAGAAAACGCTCATTTTTCCCACGTGCAGGCATTCTCGCACCCTAGCTATAGAGCAACCTGCGAACATCTTGCACCCTAGCTATAGTGAAACCTACGAGAATGGGTCATTCTCGCACCCTACCTATATAGAAACCTATGAACTTCCTTTTTTATAAGGTTTTTACATAGGAAAATGAAACTTCTTTTCTCAGGAAAAGTTATTCTCCCTTCTCTCTTTAGGAACTCAGGCCACTGACCCCTCTGAAGGTAACAGATAGGTTTACAACATTAATGATCATAGGGATGATGAAAATAATGTGTAACAATGGATACTCACATTCACAAGAAGATGGATTACAATGAGGCTCTAAAGGATTTTTTAACATAAAGAAAGTCCAAAACCCTAACCCTAAAAGATCAAAAGGCAATAGTTTTGTGGACACTATTTTGGGTAGTTTGGTGTATCAACTTCCAGGGGGCATAACATTGGCATACGATCTTCGTTTGGGGTGTATGATAGCTCGTTGGAAAGGTATCATCAAGGAGATTCATTTTGGAGACTCAATTATAGGATTTGGTTTTCATTGAGCTAATTTATCAAGAAAAACTTCATTTAGTCCCTCAAAATGGCCTCAGAAGTATAGGAACCGAAAAACTACTAAAAATAGTAAATTGGCAGAAGATTGTTTTCAGCCAGTATGAATAGGCGCATGGCCACCGATATCCACCTAGATAAATACTCACTCCTTAGGAAGCAATGGTATCTATTGTGTTGAGTGCCCATGGGAGAGGGAAAAACATTTGTTGTATCTGCATCTTGATGAGCTGCTTTCCTTGCTGGAGAAGTTGCGCTACTTAGCATGTTGAAGGTTGTCACAAACATGTGGTTGGAAGGGTTGGACCTTTTTAAACGACCTAGTTACATGAGATGAATATGTGCATAAGGAATTCTTTCACTTTTCTTGAATCTTGTTGACCTGATTCTGTTGAAGAGAAGGTGCTTGGATTGAGTCTGCAGCAGTTGCGGTGTTCTTACATTCACCTTTTGAACAAACTATGAAGAAGCTGAATTTTGTAGTAGGAGATACTACCTTGCAGCAATGTTTAGGTGGGACAATAGTTGGAACTACCTATGGTATCCTATAGAGATGACCCCCCAGAGTAACAATGACACTACGAGGTCGAGAATCATAAACATCATGGTGCTTCCACATATATGGTTGGCCCAAAATAACATCACAAAAATCCAACGAGAAAACATCACATATTACCTCATCCTTGAAGGGATGGATGCCATATGAAAATTGACACTACTGGTTCACACAAAAATCTTGTCCCTAGCAAAGCCATCCGATGTTCTATGGCTGCGCATGTGGTGTCATCGACAATCCCAACTGTTTGATGACCTATGTTGAGATGAGGTTATTCTAGCTTCCTCTATCAACAATGAGTTGCAATGAGGTCCCCTTCACCCACATATGTGAATGGAAGAGGTGTTCCCCCTCTTCAGGATCTATTGTTTCTTCTGGTTGAATTGTTGTGGTTGCAAAAGTAGAAGTGGGGTATGCATCGATGATCTCTCTTTTTCCATTTTTTTGAATTAGATTCTGAATTAGTGTTCAGATTCATGTCTTTGATCTTGGCCACCAATTATTGTTTTGAGCGACATTCATCAGTGTTGTGCTAAGGGATTCTGTGGAAATAACACCACTTTCCAGTGTCCTTCATATTCTCGTGGCCATTCTTTTCATGTGGCCTGGACTGGTTTTCGGGAGGCTATTTGTTAGGGCCATCTTTATCGTACTTTGGTTGTTCCGGATTTTTAGACCCGAATTCCCCTTTGTTCTGGTGCCTAAATTTTTGTTCAATTTTGAAATCATATCGATAGGAAGATTCCAGCGATGAGATGTCTAGAAAATCCATTTTAGTTTGGATGTACCTATGTAGAGCCCCATGGTATTTTAGAAAAACATTATGCTCATAATATTTGATACCCAGCTTTGTGCACAAGGTATAAAACGTGTTGTTGAACTCTGGTACTGTTTGGCCCCTCTCTTGATGTAGTGTGGTCCATCTCATGTATTGGTCATCATAGTTACCAATAGGGTAAATATTGTTCCTTGACCACATCCACAAAAAAATCCCAAGTGTGCTCAGCCCCATATATTCTAGAATCCTCTGTAGAATTTTTCTCCCAGTAAGTTTCCCACCAATTTTTAACATGGGGGAGAGCTTTAAGGAGTGCGAAGGTGATCTTTTCCCTGTTGGAAAAATTGTGAACATAGAAGTAACCTTCTAGCAGATTTAACATTTTTCTAGACCATATGTATCTATCTGTCCTTCAAATACGATAATATCCAAATCAACTTGTACCTTGAAATGTGAGGTACCTCTAAAGTGGTGTCTTGATGAAGATGCACCGATTGTTATTGGCAGGCATTGAAGAATGTGGGAAAAATTCTCCATCATTTCATCCCTCTGTCGCATGAGAGATTGCTTAACAACAGATTAATAGAATCGTTTGCTTTATCGTTTTTCCTTTCTTCCGCCATGGAGGGTTTCTTTGGCATGTGAGAGCGATTTTCCTCAAAAGAGACAAGCTCGAGACCCAACTTTCTATTCTAAGACCTCATCGGGGACATGCACTTAAAAAACGATCAAGAGAAGCCTCCTCTGATACCACTGATCCGTATTATTTTCGGCACGAAATGAGAGAGGAGATATAATAAATAAATGTACATATATATATCATATATCCAATAATATAACATATATTTATCAGAGATATAACCATAAACACAAAGATACAGTAATACACAATTTCTATTAATAAGCGAAATGTACAAGACTGTAAAAATACAAAATGAAAGATTCGTTAGAATGGTGGAAACTTATCTATGAGACTAGATGTGATGGCTACTCACATTCACAAGAATATGGATTACAATGAGGCTCTAAAGGATTTTTTAACATAAAGAAAGTCCAAAACCCTAACCCTGAAAGATGAAAAGGCAATAGTTTTGTGGACACTGTTTTGGGTAGTTTGGTGTATCAACTTTTGGGGGCATAACTTTGGCATACGATCTCCGTTTGGGGTGTATGATAGCTCATTGGAAAGGTATCATCGAGGAGATTCATTTTGGAGGCTTAATTATATAATTTGGTTGCCAATAAGGTTCTTTATCTTAAAAAACATCATTTAGGCCCTCAAAATGGCCTCGAAAGTTTAGGAACCGAAAAACTACTAACAATTGTAAATTGGTAGAAGATTGTTTTCAACAACTATGAATAGGTGCATGGCCACCAATATCCACCTGGATAAATACTCACTCCTTAGGAAGAAATGGTATCTATTGCTTTGAGTGCCCATGGGAGAGGGAAAAATGTTTGTTGAATTTGCATCTTGATGAGCTGCTTTCCTTGGTGGAGAAGTTGCGCTACTTAGTGTGTTGAAGGTTGTCACAAACATGTGGCTGGAAGGGTTGGACCTTTTTAAAAGGCCTAGTTACATGAGATTATTATGTGCATAAGGAATTCTTTCACTTTTCCTCAATCTTGTTGACCTGATTCTGCTGAAGAGAAGGTGGTTGGACCGAGTCTGCAGCGGTTGTGGTGTTCTTACGTTCACCTTTTGAACAGACTGTGAAGAATCTGAATTTTGTAGTAGGAGATACTACCTTGTAGCAATTTTTAGGCGGGACAATAGTTGGAACTACCTGTGGTATCCTATAGAGATGACCCCCCAAAGTAACAATGACACTACGAGGTCGAGAATCATAAATAGCAGGGCGCTTCCACATATATGGTTGGCCCAAAAGAACATCACATACATCCAATGAGGAAACATCACATATTACTTCATCCTTGAAGGGATGGATTCTGTATGAAAATCAACACTACTGGTTGACACAAAAATCTTTTCCCTAGCAAAGCCACCCGATGTTCTATGGCTGCACATGTGGTGTCGTCGATAATCCCAACTGTTTGATGACCTATGCTGAGATGAGGCTCTTCTGGCTTCCTCTATCAATAATGAATTGCAATGACATCCCCTTCACCCACATCTGTGAATGGAAGAGGTGTTCCCCCTCTTCAGGATCTGTTGGTTCTTCTGGTTGAATTGTTGTGGTTGCAAAAGTAGAAGTAGGGTATGTGTCGATGATCTATCTTTTTCCATTTTTTTGAATTAGATTATGAATTAGTGTTCGGATCCTTGTCTTTGATATTGGCCACCAATTATTCTTTTGAGCGAAATTCATTAGTGTTGTGCCAAGGGATTCTATGGAAATAACACCACTTTCCAGTGTCCTTCTTCATCTTCACGTGACCATTCTTTTCATGTGACCTGGACTGGTTTTCGGGAGGCTATTTGTTAGGGCCGTCTTTATAATAATTTGGTTGTTCTGGATTTTCAGATCCAAATTCCCCTTTTTTCTGGCGCCTAAATTTTTGTTCAATTTTGAAAGCATATCAATAGGTAGATTCCAGTGATGAGATGTCTAGAAAGTCCATTTCAGTTTGGATGTACCTATGTAGAGCCCCATGGTATTTCATAATTTTTTTTTGCTCAAAATCTTTGATACCCAGCTTGGTGCACAAGGTATGAAATGTGTTTTTGAACTTTGGTACTGTTTGGCCCCTCTCTTGATGTAGTGTGGTCCATCTCATGTACTAGTCATCATAGTTACCAATCGGGTAAATATTGTTCCTTGACTACATCCACAAAAAAATCCCAAGTGTGCTCAGCCCCATATATTCTAGACTCCTCTGTGGAATTTTTCTCCCAGTAAGTTTCCCACCAATTTTTGACATGGGGGAGAGCTTTAAGGAGTGCGAAGGTGATATTTTCCCTGTTGGAAAAATTGTGAACATAGAAATAACCTTCTAGTAGATTTAACATTTTTCTAGACCATATGTATCTATCTATCCTTCAAATACGATAATATCCAAATTAAATTGTACCTTGAAAGGTGAGGTACCTCTAAAGTGGTCGGTTTATGAAGATGCACCGATTGTTATTGGCAGGCATTGAAGGATGTGGAAAAAAATCTACATCATTTCGTCCCTCTGTCGCATGAGAGATTGCTCAAACAATAGATTAATATAATCGTATGCTTTTTCGTTTGTCTTTTCTTCTGCCATAGAGGGTTTCTTTGGCATTCGAGAGAGATTATCCTCAAAATATACAAGCTCGAAAACCAACTTTCTATACTAAGACCTCGTCGGGGACATGCACTTAAAAAAATGATCATGAGAAGCCTCATCTGATACCACTGATCCTTATTATTTTCAGCACGAAATGATAGAGGAGATATAATAAATAAATGTACATAAATATATCATATATCCAATAATATAACATATATTTATCAAAGATATAACCATAAACAGAAATATACAGTAATACACAATTTCTATTAATAAGTGACATGTACAAGACTGTAAAAATACAGAGTGAAAGACTTGCTAGAATGGTGCCATCTTATCTTTGAGAAGAGATGTGACGACTACTCAAATTAGCAAGAATATGGATTAAAATGAGGCTCTAAAGGCCTTTTTAAATTAAATAAAGTCCAAAACTCTAACCTCGGAAGACGAAAAGCCAACAATTTTGTGGACCCTGTTTTGGGTAGTTTGGTGTATCAACATTCCGGGGGCGTAACTTTGGCACACTATTTCTGTTTGGGGTGCGCGATAGCTTGCTGGAAAATTATCATCAAGGACATTCATTTTTGGGGTTCAATCATATCCATTGGGAAACATTGATGTGATCGATCCCAAAAAAAAATTCATTTAGGACCTCAAAGTGGCCCCAAAAGTTTTGGAACCAAAAAACTGATAAAAATAGTAAATCACCAGAAGATTGTTTTGAGATAGTTGGAATAGGTGGGTGGCCATAGATATCCACATGGATCAATCCTACCTCCTTAGGAATAAATTGTCTCCATTGAGTTGAGTGCCAGGGGGAGAGGGAAATTTTTTTGATGAATCTGCATCTTGATGAGCTGCTTGCCTTGTTGATCTTGTTGAAGGTTATCACGAACCTGTGGCAAGAAGGGTTGAACCTTTTAAACTAGTCTAGATACATGAGATGACTAAGTGCAGAAGGAATCCTTTCAATTTTCTTCAATATTGCTGATTTCATTCTACTTGACAGAAGGTGCTTGGACTGAGGCTGCATCAGTTGCAGTGTTCTTTTGTTCACCTTTTGAACAGACTGTGAAGAAGATGAATTTTGTAGTATACGATACTACCTTGCAGCATTGTTTAGGTGGGACAGTAGTTGGAACTACCTCTGGTATCTTATAGTGATGACCCCCCAGAGTAACAATGACACTACAAGGTCGACACTCATAAATAGCATGGCCCTTCCACATATATGGTTGGCCCAAAAGAACATCACATACATCCAACGGGGAAACATCACATAATACCTCATCATTGAAGGGATGGATGTTGTATGAAAATCAAAACTGTTGGCTGACACACAAATCTTGTCCATGGCGAATCCACCCGATGTTGTATGGCTATGGGTGTGGTGTTGTCGACAATCCCAACTTTTTGACAACCTCTGCTGAGATGAGGTTCTTCTGTCTTCTGCTATAAACAATTAAATGCAATGGGGTCCCCTTCACCCACATCTATGAATGGAAGAGGCATTATGCCTCTTCAGGATTTGTTGGTTCTTGTGGTTGAATTGTTTCAATCATAATAGTAGTAGTGGGGTGTGTGTTCATGATCTGTCTTTTTCCATTATTTTCTGAATTAGATTTTGAATTAGGGCTCGAATCCTTGTATTTGATATCATCCACCAATTATTGTTTTGACTTAAATTCATCAGTGTTGTTCCAAGTGATTGTTGTTGTATAAATATGTTCAATATATATATATATATATATATATATATATATATATATATATCTTACACTCATTTATATGTCAATCCGGGATTCATAATCAAAATAGTTGTTAAACTATATGTGTCGAGAACAGGTAACCTACCTATGTATGTTGTATACAGGAAATAATTAATAACATAAGACTTTGTTTCTAAGATTTCTGAATGCTTCACACACCTTTGAACTTAGAAGAGAAAACTGATAATAAAACTTCTCAAACAAGAAGTCAATCAGAAAGGTTTTATCTTAAGGAACAAGTTTGTTCATTCCAGGCTTATGAATTAGAGATATGAACTTAAGATGCTTGTTTCCTGTAGCAATCAAAACAGTAATTAAAAGTCAACTCCAATATCTCTTGAAATTGAAATCAATTCCAACTTTGTTCAATTCAAACAAATCAGTACAAGGAACAGTCAGCATAATTGAGAGACTTCATTATAGGACATGGAGATGAGATATAAAGTCTTCTGGTTCCTTTATGTACCGAGAATACTGCAATCATAAACTCAAAATATCATTTGCTTAACCATCCCACACTCTAAACAATTAAATGGCAATCTTCGGTATTTGAAAAGGAAAATATATATTCGATCTAGCATCTGATTATTCACACCAATTTAGAAACAAATGACTTAATGATGAACTCTTGAAATGGATTTAAAATCATTGACAACACACTACTGTAGAATAATCACACAATCACACAAATCATATACAGGGAGTTTTACCTTGGTTGGGGTGGTGGGCCCTTACCGAACCAACAAGGAACCTCTTAATAAAATAACAGACTAAAACATTTTACTCATACTCAAGAATTTGCATAATAGATCATTTTCATTACTTCAACTGGTAAATTGGATCAACAGTTCTTCATCTCATACATAGAAACGGTATGTATCATCTAGTTCTAACAAACGACTTTGTTATATTCCTTATTATCCACACACACTATTGTCTATACAACATCCCTTATAAAGAAGGTATGCCGATACTATCAATGTTTATGGATAAGCATCAAACAATTTTAAAAATATTACAATTGGTATTTACATCGAATCTCTAAGGATCGAATCCATCCTCATGACACAAAGTGCATGAGTGATGGAGTCTATCGTGATATGAAAAACTTATTTGGAAGCTTCGGTCCAACTGCCTTCTCAAAATCTTCATCAGCATACTGGTCCAACTGGTGCATTCTAGAAACAAGGGTTTTGGTACCAGAATACACATAGTCGCGAATCTAAATACCAGATTAGACGCACAAGCAGTATCGGAATAGTGCATGACTTGCTACCAGAATGGATGAGAAGAAGACAATACTAGATCAAAACTACCTTGGGTACTAGAATAGACTTGGTACCAGATTGCACAGTGACTGGTAGTACCAGAATGTTGAGGTACTAGAATAGGCTGCTCAAGAGTCAAATGATTAGGATTATACAAAAATAAAATACTTTAATCGAATTAACTCAAGAGATTTAAACAAAACATGATTTAATCATAAGTTACCTCTTGTGTATATGAACAAGGTCATTAGGTATGTTTATGGAGGAAACAATCAAGTATAGGATTATAACATAGGAGAAAAGGGCTCGGATACAAGGTGGTATAGGGTATTAAAAGTGTCAAAATGGAGACTCAACATTTCCCCCATGCTGAAGGTATTGCATGTCCTCATGCAACATCATCAAAAAATGATACTCAAAAACTTCCTGCAAAATTGAATCATTCGTCGTCATTTCTCTGGTTGGAGTATGTTAAAACCAAAAGCTCCACTCCTCAATTCCTTCTTAATTACTCTAGTGTATTCGATCAATCGTAATATTTTGTTGAGTTTAGCAGAGACCTTTGCATGTTTTTATTTTAATTGTGCATTATCTACCTTGATGTTCCTATCCAATACTTGGTACTCTTCAATTTCTTGCTTCAACTTCTCAATTTTCACTATTAATTGTTGTTTGTTCAGGGACTTGTCTGGGCTAGATATGTTTGCTTCCTTAGTCACCTTTTCTCGGGCTTCTTTTTCCTTTCTCAGACTCCTCAAAGTATCTGTTACTAACCCTTTTGTTTCAATTACTGTAGCTCCATAGCCACTTCCTTTTTCTAGAGAACTCGAAATATCCATGGGTTCTCCTTGAAGAGAAGGTATATTTGGAATTGTCAGCTGCTTGGCCATGCTTCTAGAGGTCCTTCGTATGGGAAGTGAGACTTCCTCATATTTGCTGACAGGGGTAGAAGTATCCTCAAACAACTTCCTCTTCTTTATCTTAATAATGGTTGTAGGCCTGGACACTTCCTTCTCTTGTGTCGATTTGATTTTTATCTTGAAGGCCCGAGGTGTGGATTATGGAGTCTCTTCTACTGAGCAACCCTTATTTCTATCCTAGAATATTGAGGCATAGGTTCCAGAATTTTTTTCTTTCATGCCTTCTCCCTTTCCAGCTTCTTTTTGTTTCCACTTGTCATCTTAGCAGCTTCTTTCAACTCACTAGCCAGTTTTTTGGAAGACAGAGTAACTACCTAAGGTATCTTTTCCAATTCCTTAATGGATTCTGGAGGGGGTTCAACAGTTTCCTCATGTGAAATCTCTTGTTGATCTGTCTCCTTCTTCTTTCATTTCTTACTCTATGACAATTGATCTTTAGGACGTAGGACTGAGCTAGATACTTTAGACTGGGCAAGATTTTTCTTGTTCGGTATGTTGAGGTCAGGTGTCTTTGCTACTTAGCTGGCTGGTTCTAGTGATAACTTGATTATTGCTTTAGGAACACTATCTGATCATCCCCCTAGCTCAGAGTCTTTCTTCTATGTTTTAGCTTTTTGAATTGAGATAGGAATTATTTTCTGAGATTGGGTGGCTTTACTCTTTTGAGATGTAGTAGGTTCCCTTACAACAAACTTTTATGTCACTAATCTCTCAATGGGCTGGGATGATCTGGGTGTAACAATGTCTTCTTTACTCCCTGATGTCTTCCTTCTATATTTCTTTGTCTTTTTTCTTGAACCCTCACTGTGTATTCTTGCTTCCTGTGCTTCAACAGATTTGGACATTCTTTCCTGAGTGAAATTTTGTTGGAGTAGTTGCTTCCAACTACCACCTTATGTCCTCAAAGCATGGACAACCAAAAGATTTATTAAGCCATGGTGATGAAGGCCAGTTTCAAGTTTCTTAGAAACTGATCTCACCCCTCTCACCTTCTTATTTAAAGTCATCCATAGGAAGTGAGGAAAATCAATCTGTGGTCCTCCCTCAAAATGTGATAAAAGTTTCAAATGATAAATGAAGGTTATTTCATACCTCCCTTCACAGGTGAGAAATTTCTCCAAACTTATGAGCATCATCCAATATTCCTCTTTGACGTAGCTTTGAGGGATGCCCTTAGTCCAATTGGGGTCTTGATGTTCTGGTTTGAGAAATTTTTGACAAATTTCCTTGTCGACGATCACCCTCTTGAAGTAATAGGGAGACCTATAGCTTCTACTATAGTGGCCTCTGTAATTGTCAACTTCATGTCTCCAAACTGCACACTTTCTCCATCATATGTCTGCACAAAGGCAATAGATATTCCTTCATGATGGCCTTTAAACTTTTCCAAAAATTGCACCCACCGGACCTGCTCATATTTTTCCTTGCAAGCTTGATATTTTGTTGTTTCCCTGTATAATTGAAATATGGGCTCATGCCTATCGACCCCCATGCTAGATTAAACAATTATTTTGGGCATATGAGGCATGGATGGAGGATCGAGGGTTGAGTACTAGATAAACACAAAATGTGATGGAGTACCAGAATAGTGTGGATCGAGATGAAGCATTGATTAGACACAGACTGTGATGGAGTATCGGACAGGGATAAATATGTGTTGAACCTCTAAATTGACACCCCCACTACACTATTATACTCCTCACTTATACCTTTTTGGCGTACCTAATCTTGGATAAATGACAAAGAACACTACCATTAGGCATTGATGAGGTCATAAGGTAAAGTATAATTGAATTCATGCATTTTGTGGTTTATTGGGCTAGGAGACTAAATATTTCATGTACTAATGTTTTAAATTGCCACGTGTAACCTTTGACCTCTAGATGAGTCCAACATTTTTGTATCAACTCAACCATCCGATACTTATGCACTAGATTGCCAATGTCCAAATCTGGTACCAAGCGCACCTTCCATTCAGATCCGGTACTGAATCATTCACTATCGCGATCCGGTACCAATGACCGCAGACTGTTCTAGTCCGGTACCAACCACTTGCGTGTTGTTCAAATCCGGTACCATCTACCGAATCTCACCTGTCACGATCCGATACCAATACAGGAAGCAGAATATGCCAAGTTTAGCTCCAGATCGTGCCCAATATAATTGTTGGATGTTTGCTGAATCATCAAGGCTCTAGCCAGGCTATGTTAAGCTAGTTTGTTTATTTCTTCATCCTCATACACTTCATGTCATGAGGATGAAGCTTAAAATATGTAACCGAATATATAAATTTGACAATTGACTGATCTGCTAAAGATTTCACCTCCTTGTGTTTCACAACTAAGACTGTTTAAATAGTCATGGCAAAGATGGTGGAAGTAGTAGAGAGATAGCATAACACATCATATGAACTTTGAAGCAGTGTTACATATTGTAGAACATATTCTGAGTTGAGGTTTAATAGAAGGATGTCATTTATTTCCATGTCTTGATCGTTTATGAATGAATGTGAATTGAGTTGTTAGCATAGTTTAATTCTATGTTTTGAAGTTTGAGTAAGAGTAATGTGTGGATTGAAAGAAAGCTTACTGTAGACTCCAGTCACTGACCTATTGAAGCGGCAAGGGCCCACCACCCAACAAAAGTCAACATCTTTGTAGATTAGTGTTAGAATTTGATTTCAATAGATTAATGGTGAGATTAGTTGAATCTTGATTCTTTCAGATGATAACAGTATAGTTCAGACTAGGATTTTGATTTTATGATTGCTTAGAGATCTTTACTTACTCTGTTTTGCGTATGTTCTATTTCTGTTCTTATGAATTTGATTTTTCCTAATGGACATGTATGTTGACAACAATAGTCAAACATATTTGGAAAAGAACTAGTGAAGTTCACAATAGAATATTGTGAACCGCAACATACCTAATATATTGATTATTGAACTTCCCATGCTATGTCTTGATGATTGATGTGTGATTTCTTTTATGTCTTGATGCTTGATGTGTGATTCCCTTTTCAGAGTGTGATTGCATGATTATATTCCTGGGTCAGATAGCAGAGTTGATCTGTCAAAAGAACTCCATCTCATACTTGCATGTGCCTTAACGAAGTAGATAACCTCTCTGTGAAAGACAACCAAAGTGTGTTTTCATTTGCTAGTTTGCTTTGTTTCCAACATGCATAATCTAGAATAGTTCTATACTCATGACATTAGAATTACCTTTCTTACTGGTGTTTTGTAACTCTGTTGATTACGAATCCTGGATTGATAATTAATGAGTGCATTATACTAAACATATAAATAACACAACATTTTGGCATCATTGCCGGGGAGTTGCAAATGGTAGGAAGTGATTTTTAGCTTAGATTGTTTGCATAGTTTTTGAATGATTTTAAAGGCTTCTTGAGGGAGGAGGATAAAACATTTAAGAAGTGAGTGAAGAGCCACGCAACCACTAGAGTGGGGTTCTCCGAAGCCAGGTTTCCTTCTTACCTTCTAGATAGAATTAGGATTTCAATTAAGTTAAGAATCAAATTTCCATTTTATGCATATATATAGAGATAATAAGGGTAGATTTGTAAGCTCTAAAGATTCAAAAACAACCCCCCCCCCACTGATCCAATTGACACTGGTGCATGAAACATTCCACCAGGAGAAGGTTCAAGGGGAGCCAATGAGGCTCCAGAAGAAGATCTTAAAACAAAGAATCAACATTGGGGCAGGCAGAACGTGAATTTGTTGAACATCTAGGAGACACACAAAATCCAGTTTCTGAACCATCTATCAGTGGAATGGCAGAAGAAGAAGGAAATGTAGCCACTGAGACTGAGACCTTTGGGTTTCCAATCTTGGATATTTCCAGAAACATCAACATGAAAAATATCCCACTATCATCGTTACCCACTTTTAGAGAGATGTCAACTAAAGATCTAGACTTATTTTTATTCGAGTTTGACATATTATGTAGAAGCTATAACTACTCAGATGATGCCCAATAACTTAATCTCTTTCCTGCTACAATGAAGGATTCGGACTTAAGATGGTTCATGAGCTTAGGAGAAAATACAATCCTCTCTTGGGATCAGATGAAAGACACATTTTTACAAAAATACCAAGACTATTGTAAGGATAATGCTAAAAATGACATTTTTAAAATGCAACAAACAAAAGATGAAAGCCCTGAAGACTACTTAGAAAGGTTCTTATACAACTATCATAAATCAAAATTATTCACCACAGACCCAGCTATAGTAAGAACTGCATTTTTGAAAGGTATTAGAGATGACTTCATAGAAGTTTTAAACTTGTTAAGTTCAGGATATGTGCACCAAAATCCTTTTGCAGAGATTGCAGATTACTGTAGAAGATACTTAAGAGGACAAGCTAAAACAAGAAAAGCACCAAGAGATTCTTTTAGCATAAATACAAGACAAAGTTTAGGGACTGTCACCAGAATTGAGTTAGGAAACTTATTAGAGAACTTTAAAACATACATCTTGAGCACAATCAGTAACCAGTTAGATAACCTAAAAATGAAAAATAAACAAGAACAAGAGATTGTTTTAGCAATCTTTTGTCCTAGATGTCAAAAGAATCACGGTGAGAAAGAATGTCCATTAAATGTCATAGAAATTGGTGGCCTGTGTACACTAGAGCACCCCACATCTAAGTGTCGAACTTTTCTTGAGCTACAAGCCATGTATAGGGGAGGAGGAGTCTCACAGGAACAACCATACCCTTCCAAAAGACCTTGGAGAGAACAAAACCCCAATGCATTTTATGACCCTAATGCATAGTATCAATAGCAACAATGGGGTCCTGCTCCAATGTCCTATCCACAATGGACACCTTAGGAAGCTCAAACTCAACCTTGGAAACAAGGTTGGAGGGGGCATGTGTATGAGAATCCCTCTTACCCTACATATACACAATATCCTGCAAACATTTCCCAATTACTATCTGGATTTAAACCACCACAGATGCAAGCTTTACAACCACCTCCTATACAACGACAATTTACAGTCCCCTTGAACCCTAATCAGCAACAAGAAGTATCTATAAATGCCAATCAACAACCACAAAACCAAGCTTCCCACAACCCTTCGAGACCAACAACAATCCCTACCCACCCAATCCCTAACCCCAATAATCGACCCACCCACCCTGTGCAGAATGCAAAATTTCAAACCTTTCCCACCTATGAAATTCAACTAAGATCAGGGAAAGTTGTAAATAAATCAAATCCTGGGGTAATAATTCAAGAAGAAAATGATAATCATTCTGAAGAAGAAAACACTCAAACCACCCCTGTAGAAGAAGAGACTTCCCCTCCTATTCCAACCACTTCTTAGTCTATAAGAGTACCTCAACAAGTTAATCTTCCACCCTACCCTGAAAGATTATTAGAGAAGAAACCTGACCCATCCTTGCACAAAGACATAGAGGATGAGTTGCAAAATGTATGTATAAAAATACCTCTGCTACAAGCCATTATGGATATCCCCATATATGCCAAAATCATAAGGGATATTTTCCTTAAGAAACTAGGAAGGAAGAAGAAGGAACCTCCCCTTGTTCAGGTGGTGGGGCAATTATCTGAATTTATTTTGGAAATGCCATACAAATATAATGACCCTGGGAACCCAGTAGTCACTGTTGAAATTAATGGTATTTCCTTAACAAACACACTCATTGATTTGGGTGCATCAATTAATGTAATGCCTTTTGACACTATGCAAAAACTCCAAATCAACCAGTTGAGACCAACCCAAACCATGATAGAGTTGGCAGATAAGTTAGTCATTAGCCCTGCAGAAAGTATAGATGATGTCACAGTCACTCTAGCTTCTTGGGAGTATCCGATAGACTTTCTATTCATCTATTCTAAATCATCCTCTAAACCAGGACACCTCATGGTTCTTGGCCGTCCTTGGTTGGCCACAACAGATGCCTTTATCAGTTGTCGGTCTAGTGAGATGACTATATCCAATGGCACACATAGCCAAAAGCTTGTCCTCTTCCCTCCTACCCAACTGGCACATGAGATACCTGTTTGGTTATAAAACCCTTATGGAGAGGAAGATTGCATCAGATCCCTGTTAACACTTGAACAAGTAAGAGGAATGCAAGAATAATCAGATGAACAAGTCTTAAGTTTATTTTTGGCTGATACAAATTGTATTGAATATCCGAGGTCTTTTGCAGAGTTCTCACACATTTTCAGTTTCAAATTTCAACAAACTTGGCACCCTGATATCACTCAATTATATACTTTATCACCAGCATCCTTAGAGAAGGAATAAAGTACTGAACTTGTTGAGATTAGACCAGGAAAACCTTTGTATATCAACTCTAGTTTGGAACCAGAACAAAAGTCACAAGTAATTGAAATGCTCCACAGACAATTTGATGCCTTTGCATGGGATTATGCAGACATGAAAGGCATTCACCCTGACACATGCACACATCATATCTACACTAATGACCAAATCAGACCAGTTAGACAGCCTCAACGAAGGATGAATCCAACCCTCAAAGATACTGTAAAAGAGGAATTGCAAAAACTCCTTCAAGCCAATCTCATATACCCCATTTCAGATAGTCAATGGGTGTCTCCACTCGTCATAGTTCCCAAGAAAAATGGTAAGTGGAGAATATGTGTAGACTTTATGGATTTGAACAAAGCCACCCATAGGGATTATTTTCCCTTACCATTTATTGACCAGGTGTTCGATACCTTGTCCGAGAAGAAGTATTTTTCGTTCCTAGATGGGTTTAGTGGTTATAACCAAATACAAATAGCACCTGAAGGCTAGGAGAAGACCACTTTCACCTGCCCATGGGGAACCTATGCTTATAGGGTTCTTCCTTTTGGACTTTGCAATGCCCCAACCACTTTTCAAAGGGTTGTCCTAGCCATTTTCTCTGACTTGACCAATGATTGCATGGAAGTCTACATGGATGACTTTACAGTCCATGGAAATGACTTTTAGGAAGCTTTGACCAGTCTAGAAAAAGTCTTGATTAGGTGTAAGGAAACTAATCTTTCCCTAAGTAATGAAAAGTCAAAGATGATGCTCACTAAAGTTTGGGACATCACATCTCTGGTTCTGGAATGAGAGTTGATCCGGCAAAGATTTATATTATCACACAAATCAAAATACCTTCCTCACAAAAGGAAGTTCACAGCTTTTTAGGGCATGCTGGCTACTATAGAAGATTCATTCCGAATTTTACAAGCCTAGCTATCACTTTATTCAAGTTATTATATAAAGAAGCCGAATTTAATTGGGATGATGAATGCCAAGTATCTTTTGAGATTCTAAAACATAAGTTGTCAACTACCCCTGTATTAAGAGGACCAAATTGGTCCCTTCCTTTTCATATCTGTATTGATGCCTCAGACACATCCCTTGGGGAAGTTCTTGGACAAAGGGAAAATCAAATACCTTATGCTATTTACTTTTTCAGTAAAAATTTGTCTCCAGCAGAAGTTAATTATACGGTCACAGAAAAAGAATTTCTAGTTGTGGTCCATGCTATCAATAAATTTAGACACTATATTACAAGATATCAAGCTTTTGTACACACTGATCATTCAATCATCAAATTCTTAATGAACAAACCTGTAAAAAAACCCTAGAGTTACAATATGGTTGTTATAATTACAAGAGTTTAATATCAACATTATTGATAGACCTGGTAAGGATAATCTTGTGGCTGATTTCTTATCTAAAATGATTCATCTGGGAGATAACGCACTCGTAGATGATAACTTTTCTGATGAAAATTTGTTTGCTATTTATACATTTACTCGGTATGCAGATGTAGCTAACTATCTGGTGACAGGGAAGATGCCTCATAAATTGTCTCCTAGAGAAAAACATAAAGTAATTCAGCTAAGTACAAACTACATGTGGCACGATTATTGTCTCTACAAAACAGGACCAGATTTGGTAATTAGAAGATGTGTAAGGGAAGATGAGATCCATGATATTTTGCAAGCCTACCATGATGGTCCTTGTGGAGGACACTTTGCTGACAAGAGGACTGCTTATAAAGTTCTGCAATCTGGTTATTATTGGCCTCATATTTTCAAAGATGCTAGAACTTATGTATCCAATTGTGATGAATGCCAACGAATGGGTAAGCCTACTACACGAGACCAAATGCCACTTCAAGACCAAGTAGTCATTGAGCCTTTCGAGAAATGGGCATGAGATTTTGTAGGGCCCATTAACCCTGCATCTAAAAAGAAAACGTATAAACTTGTATGCACTGACTATGTGACTAAGTGGGTTGAAGAAAAAGCTTTACCAGCTACAAGTGAGCAATCAGTGGTGGGTTTCCTTTTCAATGATATTTTTACTAGATTTGGGGTACCTCGAGAAATTGTGACTGATCAGGGAACTCAATTTACCTCTAATCTAATCAAAGCTGTTAAAGAACAGTACCAAATCAATCACAGGAAATCTACACCCTATCATCCACATGCAAATGGACAAGTAGAGTCTACCAACAAAGTCATTGAGTCCATTCTTACTAAAATAGTACAACTACACCACAAGGATTGGGCTGACAGATTACTAGAAGCCTTATGGGCTTATAGAATCACCTGGAGGAATACAATAGGACATACACCTTACGAGTTGGTGTACGGGAAGCTAGTGCTTCTCCCTATAGAATTCCAGATCAAAACCTTTAGGACTGCAGTACAAGTTGGCATGAACTTAGATGAAGCTCAGCAACAAAGAATCTTGTAGATTAATGAGCTAGACGAAATCAGGCAGGAAGCACTTCAAAGAACCACCCTCATTCAAGAGCAGAGAACAAAATGGCATGACAAGTATCTCAAAAAGAAAAATTTCCAACCAGGAGATTGGGCCCTGTTGTATGACAGTGAATTCAAGAATTTCAAAGGTAAGTTAACTACTCGTTGGATGGGACCTTATGAAATTGAAACTGTCTATGATAATGGTTCAATCAGGATAAATACAATCAATGAACATCATACACCACTACTTGTGAATGGTCATCGATTGAGAATTTATAACAAACCCCTGTCAAAAGAGGAATTTTTGACACGTGTACTACATAATTCAGATATGCAGGTGATCAGTAAGGAAGGAAACATTTCTACTGATCCACATTGATTGATTGATTTACTTTTAAAAAAACCTTTGTACATAGGGTGTGGATTGTGTTTTGTTAATAAGCTGAAGGTAACTTACCACCTTTTGTTTTACTTTTGCATTTTATCTTTGTAAGTAGATTTCTATAATTTATTTAATCCTTCATGAACTTGCTAAACATTGGTTGGTAGGCATCAACAATACTCTGTTCTGGTCCGGTACTAGCTGTGCTGATCCGGTACCAGAAATCTTGTTCTGGTCCAGTACCAACAGTCCTATGTTGGTCCGGTACCAGAAGTTTGTCCTTATATGGTACTATCAGGACACCTCACCTAATTAACAAGGAATGCTACACCTATTTCAAATGTTATGAAGTATGAAGCCATGTAGTAACCACTCAAGCTAGAACCAAGAATCCCGATGCAACATCAAATGGCAGCTCTTATGAAGAAATGATTTATTTTGGTTCTATTGTTGACTAAAGGAAAGTATCTTTAATTTCTTTTGGTTTTGTTGCTAGCTAGAAGGAATTATTTTAATTTCTTTTGGTTCTATTGCGAGCTAAAAGGAAGAATTTTTAATTTCTTTTGGTTCTATTGCTAGCTAAAAGGAAGAATTTTTAATTTCTTTTGGTTCTGTTGCTAGCTAAAAGGAAGAATTTTTAATTTCTTTTGGTTCTGTTGCTAGCTAAAAGGAAGAATTTTTAATTTCTTTTGGTCCTGCTGCTTGACAAAGAAGACATAATCTTTACCTATGATTGTTAAAAGAACCATGCTTAATCAGCTTCAAAGTCTAGAGGTTTCCTTTATGCAGTATTTTAGCATGATTAAAGGGATAAAAATATATATTAGCCTACAAGTAACTATCTCACCCTAACTTGACTTCAATAGTATTCATTGGATTATCCTTACTAAAGAGTAACATATGAGTATATGAACACTCTCTGTCATGGACACACTAAGAAATTTTTTATGGAAGAGGATGTATCAGTACCCTAAGGTAACTTTAGGTCATTCTCTTATGGACAAACACAGATGGAATTATACATCTGGATCATTCTAAAGAAATAATGTGTATACATAAGTTTATTTTCCCTTCAGAAAAATCTTTATAGACATTCAAATAGGAGAGTATACCTTCCAACCCAATACCATCCCAACCTGTAAAAAGGTTTTCAGACGAGCCTCCCCTGTCACCGTGCAAAAGAAATCTTTAATAAAAAACTGAAATAGGTTACTATGGACAAGAAGCCTCTGATGGAAAAAGGGTTTAAGAGACTAACCCGTTGGGATACTGGACAGGTTTGCTGGCAGCGGGTACAGGTCTGTGGTATGACTAGGAAAACCCATCAGGGTACTGAACAAGCCTATTGGCAATGGGGCATTTTGCCTGGGGAAGGGATGTCTCTCACTAATTATCACAACTACCCCACTGGAGTACTGAACAGGCTTGCTGATAATGGGTTCTGGTTGAAAAATGTCTCATTTATACTTGTCTGATTGAAAAATTCACTTTTGTCATCTAAAAAATGAATACTACAAGCAAGGCCACTATTGACACTTATAAGATACAAACTCCAGATTAACAAACAAGATAATTACTACAAGAAAATGTCCACTTGAGAATTACCCTAAGTCAACCTTACCAGTCTGACATCTAAAGCCTACATTACCTAAGAAGGAAACTTCTTAAGGGTGGAGCCCTAACTAGGGAGTCTAATCTACTTATACTGTGAAATTTATCCATAACATCTAATGATAGTAAATATCTGAAGCAAGTTAGGTTGGATTTGTTCTTTTGGAAAAAATATAAAAACCTCCTTGTTTTCACTGTTGAATGATACCCTTGTCAATAAGTCATCAAAAGAAAGGCAATTTCAATTTTTTAGGCATGTGATCATATGCTAGGTGATAAATGTACTTTTGGAATTTGATCTGGTTTCTTTTCTCTTATCAACTTTCTTCCATTTTGATATAGGGTGTTGAAACTTCTTGCATAAGGATATGCAACATCCTTGGCATGGGGGAGGGTCAAAGAGCTCTTTCATGACTCTTTTTCAGACTCGCATATCATTTTCAGAAACCATCATGTTCGCCTTACAACCCTGTAGAACCAGACACAAAAGAAGACAAACACAGAATAAAGAAGTTTCATGAAGTACAGGAAATTCCAGTACCAAGCTTCCAGAAAACTTCAGCCTAAAAAGATGAACTCTAACAATCTACAAGCTTCAAATACAAAGGCAGTCGCATATGCTATGGGTATTGATTATACAGTGGTAAAAGCAAAGGTAACATGGTATTATTTATTTTCCTTTGCTTATAAAACTACAATAGGTATGAAAATGTATACTAGATCTTATGACTTTAGTGTTAAAACCATGCACCTAACTTTCACTTCCCTCATACCCATAGGCTTAACCTTAATCAATCCTCTCATCATATAAGTGCTTGAAAATGATTGAGGGCAAAATCACATCAAAAGTGTGAATATGGAGCATGTCTAGTATTGATGAGCCATGAACGTGCTTCATCCTTAAGCAAATCACAAACTTATCTCATGTCATGAGCCATGATTCAACATCAAATTCACCACTCAAAATTCCTATCACCTATCCCAAAAAACAATGATTCTTCGACACCCAATGTTCTGTCCCCATCATTGCACTAACGGGTAGAAATGAAATGGCTTATTTCGGTGGCGAAGCCATCCAGATAAGCCTCATCTTGTCTTAATTTTCCCTTGCGACATATTTTCACCATTTGAATTATCGACACCATCACCATATTTTTCTGTTGTTGCCAACCTTTCTCCAGTTCTGAGCTTACTCCTCTCTGCGATCTCCGGTACCAAACCATTACCCTCATAGTTGACTAAATCCTTGTGCTACAACTCGATTTTTACTCACAATTTATAAAGATGGTTGTAAGTAGACATGAACCGGTCTTCCAGATTTATAGGGAGACCGAGGAGTTCCAACTATGTAGAGATAAGTATGTTAGAGCGGGATGGATGCCATTTTTGGAGAAATTCATAGGCTATCATGAGAAGGTATCTCACGCATTTATTCAGGGTTACTATGGAGAGATTGTGCACATAGGCAATCTACATCTAACAATCAATGAAGAAACATCAAGGGAAGCCATAGGATTACCTAGCAGAGGAG
This sequence comes from Picea engelmannii, assembly GCA_009831015.1. Lineage (NCBI taxonomy): Eukaryota > Viridiplantae > Streptophyta > Pinopsida > Pinales > Pinaceae > Picea > Picea engelmannii. Next base: position 420,678 of record ML779381.1, read on the forward strand.
CCAAGTATTTCAAAGGAGTAGGAATCAATAAGGAAATATGCCAAAGATTTCTAAAGGAATACCATCAGCAACCTGATTGGAAGAAGGGGATTTCTAGAAATTATATCAAGGAAGAATATCATCCTATGCTTGATAGTCTACAACGATTCCTCACTTGTGAGGGAAGGTATGTTGTAACCTTCCTCTATCATATTAGGCTTTTGTTGCACTTTGAAGGAGGTCCTGAAATCAATTTCCCATAATTTTTATGGATGAGTCTGAACAAGATGGTAAGAGGTGTCAAATCCCTATCCAAAACTGAGAAGACTAGCATTTATCATCAAGGTCTTATTAAGATGTTAGTTATACATGAAATTAGGAAGCAAGGGATTAGCTGGAAAACTCTCATCACTCAACACCTTCCCACAGAAAACAAACCTGTAGAGGGAGCCCAACCTGCTCTAGATAAATATAAGGAACCTCAAGAGAAAAAGAGCAAGAAAAATAAGGTAACTCCATCATCCTCTAGAATAGAAACCCAAAAAGATAAAGCTAGTAAACAAGCAGGGCCCTCTTCCACAGTCGATAAGATTTTTAAAAGTCAAGAATCAAAAGGTAAATCTGAATTAGTGGAGGAGATATCAACAGTAGCACTTGAGGAGAAGGGTCATAAGACAAAAACTATGAGGAAAGAGAAGAATAGCTCAGAAAATAAAGATGAACAGTCCATAGAGAAACCTCATGTAACCATTCCACAGACAGGACAGAGGAAAAGGAAACTGGTTAGCACTTCTGATCCACCACCCCCTAATAAAAGAACCACAAGGAGCATGGCAAAGAAAGGTAAAGAAGTTATCAACCCTCTTACACGTGAAGATCCAATGGATCCTACCTCCCCTTCGCTAGACTTACCAGTCCAGGATGACATCCCTATCCTAACTGAGGATCAAGTTACTATCACTTTGTGTGGGATGATGGAGGAAGTGGAGGAAAGAGAATGCATCTACCCAGAAACAATGGGGTAAATAAAGACCTTAACAAAAGAACATATGAAGAAAAATATTGGGTATCTGCAAAAGAAAAACTAGGAACTCAAACAAGAAGTGAAGGAATACCAACTACTGGACAGGTATATCAAAAAGGAAAATGAGCAACTGAAGGCAACCATCCAGCAACTTCAATATGACCATGAAGAGATTTCCAATAAGCTCAAAAAGGTACTAATATTCTTACAATACATTAGGGTCATAAAAAGGGAGCTGAAAGCAGAAGCCTCAGCTATCAACATCATTGATCCACAGAAGTAAATAATGGAGTCTCAAATTTTGAAAAATTTTGAGTTTGTTTCAGTTGCATGAGGACATGCAATGACTTTGGCATGGGGGAATGTTGAGCCTCTAAATTGACATCCCCACTACCCTATTATACTCCTCATTTATACCTTTTTGGCCTACCTAAGCTTGGATAAATGAAAAATAACACTACCATTAGCCATTGATGAGGTCATAAGGTAAAGTATAATTGAATTCATGCGTTTTGTGGTTTATTGAGCTAGAAGACTAAATATTTTATGTACCAATGTTTTAAATTTCCACGTGTAACGTTTGACCTCTAGATGAGTCCAACATTTCTGTATCAACTCATCCATCCAGTACTTATGCGCCAGATTTCCATTGTCTGAATCCAGTACCAAGCGCACCTTCCATTCAGATCTGGTACCGAACCATTCACTGTCACGATATGGTACCAATGGCCACAAACTGTTCTAGTTTGGTACCAACCACTTGCGTGTTGTTTGGATCTGGTACCATCTACCGAATCTCACCTGTCACGATCCAATACCAATATAGGAAGAAAAATATACCAAGTTTATCTCTAGATCGTGCCCAAGATAATTGTTGGATGTTTGTTGAATCATCAAAGCTCTAGCAAGGCTATGTTAAGCTAGTTTGTTTATTGCTTCATCCTCATACACTTCGTGTCATGAGGATGAAGCTTAAAATATGTAACCGAATATAAAATTTTTACAATTGACTGATCTACTAAGGATTTCACCTCCTTGTGTGTCACGACTAAGACTGTTTAAATAGTCATGGAAAGGATGGTGGAAGTAGTAGAGAGATAGAATAACACAACATATGAAGCAACATTACATATTGTAGAACATATTCTGAGTTGAGGTTTAATAGAAGGATGTCATTTATTTCCATGTCTTGATCATTTATGAATGAATGTCAGTTGAGTTGTTAGCATAGTTTAATTCTATGTTTTGAAGTTTGAGTAAGAGTAATGTGTGGATTGAAAGAAAGATTACTGTAGAATCTAGTCGCTGACCTGTTGAAGCGGTAAGGGCCCACCGCCCAACAAAGGTCAACATCTTTGTAGATTAGTGTTAGCATTTGATTTCAGTAGAATTATCGTGAGATTAGTTGAATCTTTATTCTTTCAGATGATAGGAGTATAGTTCAGACTAATATTTCAATTATATGATTTCTTAGAGATCTTTACTTACTCTATTTTGCATATGTTCTGTTTCTGTTCTTATGAATTTGATTTTTCCTAATGGACATGTATGTTGACAGCAATAGTCAAATGTATTTGGAAAAGAACTAGTGAAGTTCATAATAGAATATTGTGAACCAAAGCATACCCAGTATATTGATTATTGAACTGCCCATGCTATGTCTTGATGATTGATGTGTGATTCCCTTTTCAGAGTGTGATTGCATGATTAGCTTCCTGGGTCAGACAGAAAAGTTAATCTGTCAAAAGAACTCCATATCATACTTGCATGTGCCTTAATGGAGTAGATAGCCTCTCTGTGAAATACAACCAAAGTGTGTTTTCATTTGCTGGTTTGCTTTGTTTCCAGCATGCATAATCTAGAATAGTTCTATACTCATGACATTAGAATTACCTTTCTTACTGGTGTCTTGTAAATCTGTTGATTATGAATCCTGGATTGATAATTAATGAGTGCATTATACTAAACATATAAATAGCACAACAATATGCAAGGAATATGAAGGCATAGGATCACAGTGTGTCTACAGGTGGTGTGACAGTAAACGGTAAATAACTCTCATCTAGATGGCAGAGCCATCCAAAGGAGCATTTATAAATGGAAATTTGGTTTACAATAGTCACATCAACAGTCATGATGATATCGTAAGGTAGGTCGAATCCACTAATGACTTACAGACTTGTAGGAAAGTTGGTGTCAAACCATATTCACGAGAGTGTTAAATGATGACAAAGAATGTGGTCATTATGATCGGGACTCATGAGTGTGAAATTCGCTGGCATCATCGGGATCATTATTTGTTATTCTTAAAGATGTGGCTCAAGTCCTTTCATATGGCACGGTAGCGAATCATGGGATTATGAAGTTTATTTACCGGATAGACAGAGGGGCATGAGTTTGATCTGGTGAGAGACATAATGACCTCGTACTCTCAACATTTTGGGAAATAGGGATGTTTTCTTCATACGAAAATGTGGACGAGGATTTTACAAAAGTTCGTGGGAGGGAGTGTGTCATGATTCAAGAGTAACCATATGTTTAATGCATATTTAGTCTAATTTCTTTAATAAAATGAAAAAAATGTTGAATTTGTATGTCCTAGTACTAATAATCGAGAAGCAACTTGGAAATATGATTAGAGCTACCAGTCACCTTATTACCAGTACCGAATCATCTGAGTACTGAATCACCTATGTGCAGAGGTGTAATCAGTACCGGAATGGCACAGGGTCCCTTCTTCAGTACCAGATGTGGTCTAGTACTGGATAAGCACAACGATATGGTTTGGTATTGTAAATAGCGCAATAATGACCATTGGTACCGGATAAACATAGAGGCGATCATTGGTACTGGATAAGAACAAAGGTGAACATTGTATTCTGGTGCTTGAGATATTTTTGACACAGTACCTAGTGGCAGTGCCTTGTAGAAATAGTTGGTGTTCTGTGATTAGATTCAATTGAAAAACCATGTAGATGGAACAAATACCAACACTTAGGAGTTCTGAGTTTGCATTGCAAAAAGGATTTGGTGACTGGACCCTGAGTTTTGTGACGAGAGTGTATTCTGGAAATTGGATGTCCAATTGTTGAGATTATAGAACCCTCCTCTTTTGAAACCAGGCTGATCACTGCTCCCATTGGAAATTCCTTTTTATTACAATAATAATAATAATCCTAACTACTACCTTTCTGTGGATTTTTATCGAGCCCAGATTAGATAATGCTCGCCAGTATTTTCAATTTTAAAGAGTCTGAAAAACTTAAAGAAAACTCTCTATATTGTCCCATGGATTTTTCTCGACCCGGGCCAGTTCCTGCTCGCCGGTGTTTTCAATTTTAAAGAGTCTGAAAAACTTAAAGAAAACTCTCTATAATGTCCCGTGGATTTTTCTCAAGATCGAGCCAGTTCCTACTTGTTGGTGTTTTCAATTTTAAAGAGTCTGGAAAACTTAAAGAAGACTCCATCTGGTAAATGCCCTCCTTATTAATTTAACTACATGGGAACACAACCAACTTTTATTTTTATTTTTTTAATTATATCAGAAGAATAAAAGAGAAGTTCTATCTAATGACACACCTATGTACATAGCTAAATTAATTTATACATTTGAACTTACTGTGGTAGGTTAGCAGGAGGAGAAACCCTCTTGCTTACCAGTTGCATTTCAGAACTCTGAAGAACATTTTTGACAAAATCCTCTTTTGACAGAGGCTTATGATAAACCTTCAGTTGATGCCCATTTATGACAAAGGAAGTATGATTCTCATCAATGGTATTTATCCTTACTGAACCATTTTCATAAAATGTATCAACCTCATAGGGCCCCAACCATCTAGTAGACAATCTACCCTTAAAATTTTTGAATCTACTATCATATAGGAGGGCCCAATCACCTGACTGAAAGGACTTATTTTTTATGTACTTGTCATGCCATTTGGTCCTTTGCTCTTGTATCAGGGTGGTTCTTTGTAGAGCATCATGTCTTATCTCATCAAGATCATTTAATTGTAATAGCCTCTGTTTTTTAGCTCCATTCAGATCCATCCCTAATTGTATGGCAGTTCTGAAGGTTTTTACCTGAAAGTATATGGGAAGTAGTACCTACTTCCCATACACCAACTCATAAGGTGTATGGCCTATTGTGTTTCTCCAAGCTGTCCTATAGGCCCATAAGGCCTCAAGCAACCTATCGGCCCATTCCTTGTGATGCACCTGAACAGTATTAGTGAGGATGGCCTCTATCACTTTCTTGGTTGATTCTACTTGGCCATTTGCTTGGGGGTGATAGGGCGAATATTTTCTGTGTTTGATCATGTACTATTCAGTAAGAGCCTTGACCAAATTTAAGGTGAATTGTGTCCCTTGGTCAGTGATTATTTCCCGAGGTACACCAAAATGAGTAAAAATTTCCTCAAAGAGAAAGTCTACAACAGATTGTTCATTGGTTGAATATAAAGCCTTGGCTTCTACCCATTTTGTTACATAATATGTGCAAACTAATATGTACTTTTTCCTGTGAGACATGGGGTTGATAGGTCCTACAAAATCTAAAGCCCATTTTTCAAAGGGTTCGATTACTACCAATGATGCCAAAATGTTGGTGTATAAATATGTTCAATATATATATATCTTACACTCATTTATATGTCAATCCGGGATTCATAATCAAAAGAGTTGTTACACTATATGTGCCGAGAACAGGTAACCTACCTATGTCTGTTGTATACAGGAAATAATTAATAACATAAGACTTTGTTTCTAAGATTTCTAAATGATTCACACACCTTTGAAATTAGAAGAGAAAACTGATAATAAAACTTCTCAAACAAGCAGTCAATCAGAAAGGTTATATCTTAGGGAACAAGTCTGTTCATTCCAGGCTTATGAATTAAATAGATGAACTTAAGAATATTGTTTCCTATAGCAATCAAAACAGTAATTAACAAGCAACTCCAATCGCTCTTGAAATCAAAAACAATTCCAACTTTGTTCAATTCAAACAAATCAGTACAAGGAACAGTCAACATAACTGAGATACTTGATTATAGGACATGAAGATGAGATATAAAGTCTTCTGGTTCCTTTATGTACCGAGAATACTGCAATAATAAACTCAAAATATCATTTTCTTAACCATCCCACAGTCCAGACAATTAAATGGCAATCTCCAGTATTTGAAAAGGAAAATATCTATTCGATCTAGCATATGATTGTTCACACCAATTCAGAAACAAATGACTTAATGTTGAACTCTTGAAATTGATTTATAATCATTGACAACACACTACTGTAGAATACTCACACAATCACACAAAGCATATACAGGGAGGTTTAGTTTGGTTGGGGTGGTGGGCCCTTGCTGAACCAACAAGGAACCTCTTAAGATAATAACAGACTAAAACATTTTACTCATACTCAGGAATTTGCATAATAGATCATTTGCATTACTTCAACTGGTAAATTGGATCAACAGTTCTTCATCTCATACATAGAAATGGTATGTATCACGTGGTTCTGACAAACTACTTTGTTATATTCCTTATTATCCACACACACTATTGTTTATACAACATCCCTTATAAAGAAGGTATGATGATACTATCAATGTCTATGGATAAGCATCAAACAGTTTTAAAAATATTATAATTGGTATTTACATCAAATCTCTAAGGATCAACTCAATCCTCATGACACGAAGTGCATGAGTGATGTAGTCTATCGTGATCTAGAAAACTGATTTGGAATCTTCGATCCAACTTCATGGTTGAAATATTCATCAATATACTGGTCCAACTGGTGCATTATGGAAATAGGGGTTTTGGTACTGGAATACAGATAGTCATGAATCTGAATACCAGATTAGACACACAGGTAGTACCGAAATAACGCATGACCTGGTATCAGAATGGATGTGGAGCAGACAGTACTGGATTAAAACTTCCTTGGGTACTAGAATAGACTTGATACCGGATTGCACGGTGACTTGTAGTATCGGAATGTTGAGGTATCGGAATAGGCTACTCATGAGTCAAATGATTAGGATTATACAAAAATAAAACACTTTAATCGAATTAACTCAAGAAAGTTAAACAAAGCATGCTTTAATCATAAGTTACCTCTTCTGTATATGAACAAGGTCATTAGGTATGTTTATGGAGGAAACAATCAAGTATAGGATTATAACATAGGTAAAAAGGGCTCATATACAAGGTGATATAGGGTATTATAAGTGTCAAAATGGAGACTTAACAGTGATTTTGTGGAAATCACACCACTTTCCAGTGTCCTTCTTTGTCTTCCCATGACCCTTCTTTTCCTGTGGCTTGGACTGGTTTTCGGGAGCTTGTTTGTTAGGGCTATCTTTATCATACTTTGGTTGTTGGAGATTTGCAGACCCGAACTCCCGTTATTTCTGGTGCCTAAATTTATTTTCTATTTTGACAGCATATCCATAGGCAGCTCCCAATGATGAGATGTTCAGAAACTCCATTTCATTTTGGATGTACCTATGTAGAGACCCATAGTATTTCCGAACCAAATACTGCGTAAAATATTTGATACCCAGCTTGGTGTGTGAGGTATGAAAGGTGTTGGTGAAATTTGTTACTTCTTGGCCCCTCTCTTGATGCACTATGGTCCATCTCATGTACTGGTCATATTGTAAATATTGTTCCTTCTTGGCCCCTCTCTTGATGCACTATGGACCAACAAGGTAATATTGTTCCTTGACCGCATCCACAAAAAAATACCAAGTGGGCTTGGCCCCATATATTCTAGACTCATCTATGGAAATTTTCTACCAGTAAGTTTCCCACCAATGTTTGACATGGGGTGATCCATATTTTATGAGCCAAATGAAATGAATATATATTATTATCAAAAGATTCTTAACACATAATAATAGATATACAGTAAAACTAGTTTCTATTCAATAAGGAAATAAGATGAAACTGTAAAATGCAGTGGAAAACAATCTTGCTAGAATGTTGGTGGCTTATCTCTCAGAAGAGATGTGAAGGCTGTGCTCATTCACAAGAAGATGATTACAATGAGTCTCTCAAGGCCTTCTTACAATAAATGGAAATGTCAAAAACCCTAGACATCCAAAAACCTAACCCTAGGAGATGAAGCACCAAAAGTCATGTGGGCCACGTTTGGGTAAGTTAGTACATCAACTTCCTGGGGTTGTAACTTTTTCATACGATCTTCATTTTAGGCGCATGATAGCCCATTGGAAAGGTGTATTCGAGGAAGTCAGGGACCCAAAAACTAGGAAAAAACTGCCCAAATGGAAAACTGCCAAAATGAGCTAGTTGGAATAGGTGGGAGGCCATTGAAATCCATCTGGATCATGGGGGAGAGATTCAAGGAGTGCAAAGGTGATATTTTCCCTGTCAAAAAAATTGTGAACAGAGAAATAACCTTCTAGTAGATTTAACCATTTTTCTAGGGCATCTACATCTAAATGTCCTTCAAATACGAGAATATCCGAATTAAATTGTACCTTGAAAGGCAAGGTACCTATAAAGTGGTCGCTTGATGAATATGCACCAATTGTTATCGAAAGATGTTGAAGGTTGTGGGGAAAATTCTCCATCATTTCGTCCCTCTGTCGCGTGAGAGATTGTTCAAGCAACAAATTAATATAATTGTCTGCTCTGTCATTTTTATTTTCTTCCTCCATGGAGGGTTTCTTGAGCATGCAAGAGAAATTTTTCTCAAGAGAGACGAGCTCGAGACCCAACTTTCTATAATCAGATATTGTTAGGGACATGCACTAAAACAAACATTCAAGATCAACATGCTCTGATACCACTATCCAGATTATTTGCAGCACAAAATGAGAGCAATATATAATAAATAACTAACATTTTTTCTTGTGCCGAACTACCATTTGTTCTTGTGCCTAAATTTATGCTCTATTTTGAGAGTATTTGATAGGAAATTCCCAACGATGAGATGTCCATAAACTCCATTTCAGTTTGGATGTACCTATGTAGAGCCCCACGGTATTTTAGAACCAAATGCTACTCAAAATCTTTGACACCCAGCTTGGTGTGAAAGGTATGAAAGGTGTAGGTGAACTCTGGCACTTCTTGGCCCTTCTTTTGATGCATCATGGTCGATCTCATGTACTGGTCATCATAGTTACTAATAGGGTAATATTATTCCTTGACCACATCCAAAAAAATATCCCAAGTGGGATCGAACCTGTATATTTGAGACCCCTATGTGGAACTTTGCTCCCAGTAACTTTCCCACCAATGTTTGACATGGGGGAGACCTTTAAGGAGTGCGAGGGTGATCTTTTCCCTGTTGGAAAAATTCTATAAAGAGAAATAAACTGCTAGAAGATTTAATCATTTTTCTATGGAATCTGTATCTGTATGTCTTTCAAATATGAGAATATCCAAATTAAATTGTACCTTTAAAGGTGAGGTACCTCCAAAGTAGCTGCTTGATGAACACGTGCCGGTTGTTATTGGCAGGCATTGAAGGATGTGGGAAAAATTCTCCATCATTTCGTCCCTTTGTCACGTGAGAGCTTGCTCAAGCAATAAATTAATAGAATCATTTTCTCTGTCATTTTTATTTTCTTCCACCATGGAGGGTTTCTTGGGTGGGTGAGAGTGATTTTCCTCAAGAGAGATGAGATCGAGACCCAACTTCCTAGAGTCATACCTCGTCAAGGACATGCACTGAAAAAACGATCAAGATCATCCTGCTTTGATACCACTGATCCAAATTATTTTCGGCACGAAATGAGAGAGGAGATATAATAAAGAAATGTATAGATATATATCAGATATCCAATAATATAACATATATTTATCAATGATATAACCATAAACACAGAGATATAATAATACATAATTTCTATTAATCAACGAAATGTACAAGACTGCAAAAATACAGAGTGAAAGACTTGCTAGAATGGTGGCAACTTATCTTTGAGAAGAAATGTCATGGCTACTAAAATTGGAAAGAATATGGATTACAATGAGGTGCTAAAGGCCTTTTCAACATAAAGAAAGTCCAAAACCCTAAACTTGGAAGATGAAAATCCAAAAGTTTTGTAGACTCCATTTTGGGTAGTTTGGTGTATCAACTTTCCGGGGGCGTAACTTTGGCATACAATCTTCATTTGGGGCACTCGATAGCTCATTGGAAAGGTATCATCAAGGAGATATTTTTGGGGGCTCATTAAAATTCTTTGGATATAACTAAAGTGCTCAATATCGAAAAAACTTCATTCAAGCCCTCAAATTGGGCTTGGAAGTTTAGGAACTGAAAAACTGCTAAAAATAGTAAATTTCTAGAAGATTGTATTGAGCTAGTTGGAATAGGTGATTCACCACTGATATCCACCCAGATCAATCCTCCCTCCTTAGGAATAAATGGTATCCATTGCGTTGAGTATCCTTGCTGGAGAAGTTGCGCTGCTTAGCTTGTTGAAGGCTATCACAAACCTGTGGCTAGAATGGTTTGACCTTTTTAACCATTTTGGATACATTAGATGTCTGTGTGCAAAAGGAATCCTTGCACTTTGCTTAAATCTTGTCGACCTACTTCTGTTGGATAGAAGGTTCTTGGACTAAGGATGCAATGGTTGCGATGTTATTTTGTTCACCTTTTGAACAAATTGTGAAGAAGATGAATTTTATAGTATGAGATACTACGTTATGGCATTGTTTAGATGGGACAATAGTTGGAACTACCTCTGGTATCCTATAGAGATGACCCCCTAGAGTAACAATGAAACTATGGGGTCGAGATTCATAAATATCATGGTGGATCCACATATATGGTTGTCCCAAAAGAACATCACAGACATCCAATGGGGAAAGATCACATAATACCTCATCCTTGAAGGGATGGATGTCGTATGACAATCGACACTGCTAGATGACATGAAGATCTTGTCATTGGCGAAGGCTCCTGATGTTGTATGGTTGTGGGTGTGGTTTTGTCGACAATCCCAACTATTTGATGACCTCTGCTGAGATGAGGTTATTCTAGATTTTGATATCAACAATGAAATGAAATGGGTTCCCCTTCACCCAAATATTTGAATGGAAGAGGTGTTCCCCCTCTTCAATATATGTTGATTGTTTTTGTTGAATTGTTGCGGTCGTGAAAGTAACGGTGGGGTCTGCGTCAATCATTTGAGTTTTTCCATTATTTTTTGAATCAGATTTTGAATTAGGGTTCAACTCCTTGTCTTTGATCTCAAACACCAATGATTGTTTTGAGAAACATTCATCATTGTTGTGCCAGGGGATTTTGTGGAAATAAAACCACTTTCCAGTGTGCTTCTTGGTCTTCCCATGACCCTTCTTTTCTTATGGATTTGACTGGTTTTCAGGAGGCTGTTTGTTAGAGTCGTCTTTATCATACTTTGGTTGTTGCATATTTGCAGACCCGAACTCCTTTTTGTTCTGGTGCCTAAATTTCTTCTCGATTTTGACAACATATCGATAGGCATTTCCCAGCGATGAGATGTCCATAAACTCCATTTCTATTTGGATGTACCTATGTAGAGCCCATGATATTTCAGAACCAAATGCCGCTCAGAATATTTGATCCCATCTTGGTGCTCAAAGTATGAAAGGTGTTGGTAAACTCTGGCACTGCTTTTCCCCTCTATTGATGCAACGTGGTCCATCTCATGTAATGTTCATCATAGTTACCAACATGGTAATATTGTTCCTTGACCGCATCCAAAAAAAATCCCAACTGGGTTGGACCTCATATATTTCAGACTCATCTCTGGAACTTTGCTCCAAGTAAGTTTCCCACCAATTTTTGACATGGGGGAGATTTTTAAGGAGTGCGAAGGTGATATTTTCCTTGTCGGAAAAATTGTGAACAAAGAAATAACCTTCTAGAAAAATTAACCATTTTTCTTGGGAATCTACATCTATCTGTCCTTCAAATACAAGAATATCCAAATTAACTTGTACCTTGAAAGGTGAGGCACCTCCAAAGAGGTCGCTTGATGTAATCGTAAATCACAGGAAAATACTTCATGCAAGTCATTGAATACGTATTTGTCCATATATTTGCATGGTGTTAACTTCAGGTTTATGTTATCTATCTACGCAAATTCTAGCTCCTTTGTTTTCAACCAGCTCTCAATCTTCGCCTTCGTTGGGTTCCATGGTCTCAACATCCCCTTTTATATTCTTATTCTTTTAACCTTATGTCATCATATCTTCATGACTCTTCAACAGATCTTCTTCACTCAATCCCTTTATGTTCCAACCGAAAACCAAACCATTTATTGGTTATTACTTTATCTACTCTGATCTTACTTTAATATCATAATTTGACCCAGGTTCATACTTAAACAAGATTCCAACAAAATCCCGCTAAAACTAATGCCCCCTGGTAAACCAGAAGGCAACGTAGTACACAGGGTGCACTACGTAGTCTCACCTGAGATAGTATTATGGGTGGCTGCAATGCTTAGATGCTTGCATATTGGGAATGAGTGGGTATCTGTGATTAACTTTGGTGACCCTTTATCATTCGATAGTTCATACATCTAGATTCCTTACACTATCATTCTTACTCATGCATGTAAAATATCAGAGCTAACTAATTCCTTCATTGATTTATCGAACATCAAATCTATTGATTAAGGTTGGTTGTCATTGATGTCAACCCTTGAAGAAAGCCCCGTAGCACAAAGGTTTGGGTAATGGACCCAATATTGTTTGATTTAAATATGAATCATTATTATTTTTTCATGGTTGATAAGAAGTAAATATGGATGAACTCCAAAGTGGTCCCCTTATGGTGAAATCCCTCACGGTAAGACATTTTTCAGAGTAAGAGAACCCATGCTTAATTTTGGAATAATGAGATGAATGATAGTGGGTTTATCAGGGAAACTATCCTATATGGATATTTCTTTTCATTCCATTTCTGATGGTATGTATAACATCATGTAACTCCTCATAGTTAGAAAGTTATGACCATGTGAAGTTGGAGAACCCAGGTTTGGGTAATGGACCCAAGTTTTTTTTATGGATAACGGTATGATTTTTGATATATTTGAAGGTAATACTATTATATATGGATAGTACATGTCATTCCATTTATGTTGGTATGTGGAATGTCACATAAATCCTCATGTTTTGATAGTTATGGCCTTACGAAGTTGGAGGATCTTCATATGTCATCTAGAAGCCCCAAAAGGTCAAAGTAGTCAAAGTGGTTTAAGATATTTTAAAAGGTAAATAATAAAGTGAACTGATGAGTTTATTATAATTCAAAGTGAATACAAAATAAATTGATTCAATAATAAATTTAATGGAGAAATTAGAAGTGGGTTAACCCTAAAATAAGGAAAGTGGGCAAAGTGACCTAGAAGATGTTTTTAAGGAAGCTACTTGGAGAGTATAAATAAGAGGCAAGGCACTCTCATTTTAATCACACTTGAGACTATTGAATATCTATAGGTGTCTGAGGTAATAAAGGGTATCTAAGCCGAATTTCTGAGGGAAGGTGAAGAAAAGAAGGTCGAAATGCAAGGAAGGATAAATTCTTTTGATGGTGCTTTCTAAGGTATGTTATTTACAGGTCATCTCACCATTTTCGCTATAGATTTTTTTATATAATGATTCAGACCGTGAAATTTCTATGCCATTGATAAAACATATCCAATTATCTTTGGTAAAAAAATCATCTTGTGGGTCTTTTTATTTTGGGAGTTACACTCCGTGGAAAATAGGGTTTGTGGCTAGTCCTGAAACTAGTCAAAAAATGGTGTTTCGGGTAAAAATGTCGTACCTTATTCATAACAGATCCAAATTTAGTGAGACAAAATGTGTTGGTTAGGGTACGGTATGTAGTATTCTATTTAATATTTTCATATTAATTCAACAAATATTTCACGTGGGGCACGCTCTACAAGGTCGCTCTCTAGAATAAGCCATAATTCAACAAGGTATGCCATTTTTGATATAAATCATTTTTTGAGAGGTTCCAAGTAGTGACACCTGGAGGAATTTCATAAAATACATTGAAGAACATTTTGTATCAATTTCATATCTTTATACATTACAGGTACAAATTTATGATTACATCAAGTTAGGGTTGTTGACTAATCCAAAACTAGGCATGTGAGACTAAAGAAAAGTTTGATGAAAATGCTAGTCTCTTCTTGTTAAATTTAATGAAGGTTTGCAGGAATGTGATCATATACACTAGGTCTATTACATATCTACAAATAATGTTTGGATGATGAAATTGATGAGGGATTTTGGTTGAGGTACATGTTGAGTACATGGTTGAGACAAGTAGTTGATGAGTTGGCACATACATGAGGTGTATAGTTGATTATGTTGGTACATATTGATGAGTCATAGTTTATGAGTAGTTGACACATGATTGATACATACTTGGTACATGGTTGGATGCACTTTCTTATGGTACAGGTTGATTACAGGTTGAGGTATAGGTTGATGCATGGTTCAGATTTATTAGTATAGGTTTACAGTGGTATATCTCACAGTGATAGTGTGAAAGTGGTTCCATCATTCTAGTTATACTTCAGGCCGGTTAGACGGGGCAAGGATAGGTGGTTGTAGCCACCTTCCGGTTGTAGCCGGAGAACATAGGGAGTTTTCACCTGCTTCTGGTTGTAGCCAGAGAATTGGGGAGTTGGAGCGTCCCTCAGGTTGTAGCCTGAGAAACTAGGGGGTTGGAGCCTCCTTCCAGTTGCAGCTGGAAAACAAAGGAAGTTGGTGCTTCCAATGAATTTAATTCTTCAATACATATAATAAAAATCATTTCGTGGTTTTCTCCTGATTTGGGTTTCCACGTAAAACACTGGTGTATTGTGCATGTGTGTGATTGTTTATTTCTTACTGCTTATTGTTGGATGATAATTCTACATTTATATAACATTTGAAGAAAAAGGATTATAATTAGGCTATTACTGATTCACACACCCCCCCCCCTCTCAGTAATCCAACAATTGGTATCAGAGAAGGTTCCTTCATAAATCAGTTTAACCACTAAAAGGTAGATCATGGAGAGTACCAACTAGTATAAAAATGGAATACCATGGTTTGATGGACATAAGTATGCTTTTTGGAGCATAGGGATGAAGACATATATACAGGCACAGGGATTTCAAGTTTGACAATCAATTGTAGATGGATACACAACACCAACAGTTCCACCAACAAATGACAAAGCAGTGTAACTCAGTGAGAATAATTCCAAAGATAAAAATGCACTTTTGAATGGTCTCAGTGATACAGTATTCACCAAAGTTGCACATTGTAAATCTGCTAAAGAGATTTGGGACAAGCTTCGAAATATTTATGAAGGAGATTCAAAAGTCAAAGTAACAAAGCTTCAAACTTATAGAGGTCAGTTTGAACAACTAAAAATGAAGGAAGATGAAGATATCGCAGCCTATTTCTTACGAGTCGATGAAACGGTGAATGTAATCATAGGATTGGGAGAAGAAATCGAAGAATCTATAATTGTTCAAAAGGTACTAAGATCTCTTCCTATGAGATTCAACCCTAAGATATCAGCACTAGAAGAAATATCGGATCTAAACTCAATAAGCATGGACGAACTACATGGAATCTTCACAGCATATGAGACCAGAACTGAAAAGGAAAATCTAGATGTAAAAGAAGCAGCCTTCAAAGAATCCAAAAGATCAAAGAAAAAGAAAAAGGAACAAGAAGAATATAGCAGCAGCAGGGACGTCTCGGAATATGATGAAGAAGTGGCCAACTTCTTCAAAAGATTGAACAAGGGAACCAATGGTAGGTATAGAGGTAAGCTTCCTTTAATTTGTTTTAATTGTGATGGTATTGGTTATTTTGCTAACAAATGTCCTCATAAGAAAAAGAGAAATGTTGAAGGTTACTCAAAAGGTAGACAAACATATAAAGGTAAAAGAACTACAAAGAAAGTTTTCAAGAAAATATTTTGCACCAAAGAAGGCATTTCATCATCAGATGAAGATGAAGTTAGTGATAGTGAAATAGGGAGAGTTATATTCATGGCAGTAGAAGACTCTAATAAATAAGACTCCGAAGAAGAATATGAAGAGCATATGAAGAAGAAATTGAAGAGGCAGAAGTTGACTTCTAAGAATAATTAATGAGTGCCATAGAGGTTATCAGAAGAGAAAACAAGAAAAACAAGAAACTACAAGCAGAACTAGATAAGAAAAAAGACACTCAAGAACTAGAACAAATGATCACAAAATTGAAGGTTCAAATAGAACAATATAAAATAATTGAAGAAGCACTCAAAGAAAAACTAGAAGGAAAGGACAAGATCATTGGAAATCTGGAAGCAGAGATTGTCACACTAAGAAAGGATATTCAAAAGAAAAATATGCAGAATAGCTCAAAAGTTCCGGATAACATTATTAGTAGTCAAAAATCTCATCTTGACAAGTCTGAACTTGGATACAATTAAACAGAAAAGGGATCAATCTCCAAAACAATAGAGCAAGAAACAAATCCAAAAATCTATGAAGAAACAATCAAAGGGGATAAAAAGATATACAAGTAAGATTCCAGGGACACCCCTCCACCGAGAAGATTTAGATTTCAGAATCAACAACAGATAGACAGGACTAAAGAAGAATAAGGATTCATAAGAGCACCTCCTTTCAGAAGATCTTCAACTACCAAGTATCAAACTATATTTTTTGGTTTATGTTATGCATGTAACAATTTTGGACATAAAGCTGTAAATTGCAGAGCTAACAACATGAACAATAACTACTTTGAGAGCCACACACAAAGGGGTTATTCAAGAATACCTAGTGAAACATAGAGAAGAAGTTACAATAGGTTTGAATATTTGAGCATTGAAGTGGAATGTTACAAATGCAACAATTTTGGACACATGGACAAAAATTGTAGAATGACAATCCCTCCTAAAGAACCTCAACATAGTCACAAACAAGAACCTCAGAAAATGACATGGATAAGAAAGAAAGATCAGTATTTCAATGAAGAATGCACAGTCACTCTACAAGCTAAAAAGAAGAAACGTGGTTGGTATGTTGACAGTGGATGTTCAAAACACAAGATAGGTGATAGAGACAAGTTTCTTACATTACGAAAGAAAAGAGATGGATCAATCTCCTTCTGAAATGATGATTCAACCAAAATCATTGGAAAAGGCACAGTCCGAATTGGGAACAAGAATGAAAAGGAAAAAAATGTTCTACTAGTAGAAGATATGAAACATAATCTTTTAAGTGTCAGTCAAATGTGCGACCAAGGTCGTAAAGTTACTTTCGATTCACAAAAGTGTGAGATAAGAAAAGAAGGTTCAAGGAAATTGGTCTCTATAGCTGTAAGAACTTCAAGCAACATATATGTGTTAAGCGAAATTGGAAATGAAAAGTGTTGTCTAGGAAAGGAAGATGAAAGTTGGCTATGGCATAAAAGAATGGGTCACATGCATTTTGATAACCTTGTCAAAGTCAGCAAAAGAGAAGTAATCAGAGAAATGCCCCAAATCACGAAACCAACCAACATGTTATGCAAGCATTGCCAACAAGGAAAGAAAACAAAGACCAGGTTCAAATCAAAGGAATATTCAACAACAAAACCACTGGAAATTTTGCATACTAATCTAGTTGGACCAACTACAACAAAAGGCTTAAAAGGTGAGAGATACTTTATGTTATTAGTTGATGATAATACAAGAATGACTGCAGTTTGCTTTCTCAAGAACAAGTCAGAAGCTTTTGAAAACTTCAAGATCTACAAGGAAATGGTTGAAAATGAGATGAATTCAAGAATAAAATGCTTAAGATGGGATAATGGAGGAGAATTTACCTCAAGGGAATTTATGGACTACTGCAGCAATCATGGAATAAAAAGGCAATTCTTCGTCGCTAGGACACCTCAATGAAATGGAGTTGTTAAAAGAAAGAACAGGATAGTACATGAAATGGCTTGAACAATGATAATGGATTCAAAATTGACAGATATTTTTTGGACACAAGTAGTGCATACAACAATTCACATTCAAAACAGAGTAATGCTCAGAAACAACACTGATAAAACTCCCTATGAGCTATGGAAAGGAAGACCAACAAATGTGAATCACTTCAGAGTTTTTGGAAGAAAATGCTACATCAAAAGAGAAGATGGAAGAATGGGAAAGTTTGACTCTCGTGTGGACAAAGGAATACTTGTTGGTTACTCAAGTACAAGGAAAGCATACAAGTGTTACAATCTAAGATTAAACAAAGTTGTGGAAAGCATCAATGTAACAATTGATGAAGTAGGCAGACCAGAATCAAAGGAAGAAGAAAACAAATCAATGGAACAAATTTTCGAAGAAGAAGATAAAAAATAAGTAGAAGAGGAAGATGAAGATGAAGAGAATCCGACAGAAGAAGAAGAGCAATTTCAAAAATTATCTCCAAAGACACCTAGAAAATGAGTACAGAAGAATCATCATTCATATGAGATTATTAGAAACAAAGATGCAGGAGTTGAGACTAGAAGAAAAATCCGTTCACCAAAATAAACACACCTAGCACTCTTATCTACAATTGAACCAAACTGTTTTGAAGAAGCCAACAAGAATGAATTTTGGAATAAGGCCATGGATGAAGAATTAGATCAAATAGAGAAAAATGACACTTGGGAATTGGTTCCAAGACCAAAAAATAAGAATGTGATCGGCACAAAATGGGTTTTCAGGAATAAATTGAATGAAGATGGAAAGGTTACAAAGAACAAAGCTAGATTGGTATGTAAAGGATATGCTCAAATTGAAGGAATCAACTTTGAAGAGACATTTGCCTCAATTGCCAAAATGGAAGCAATCCTTTTTCTTTTAGCTTATGCATGCTCCAAAAATGTTAAAGTATAACAGATGGACGTAAAATCATCTTTTCTGAATGGGAAACTTGAAGAAGAAGTCTACATTGAACAACCAGGAGGATTTTAGTTGTCAGAGAACACAGATTATGTGTGTAAATTAAAGAAGGCCTTGTATGGTCTAAAGCAGGCTCCTAGAGCATGGTACTCTAGACTAGATAAGTATTTGCAATAGACAGGGTTTAGAAAAGGAAGTGCAGACAACAACCTCTACATCAAGGTAAGTCAAGGTAATATTTTATTAATTAAATTTTATGTTGATGATATTATTTTTGGTAGTGATGATGACAGGTTAAGCCAGAAATTTGCAAAAGATATGCAGAAATAATTTGAAATGTCACTACTTGGAGAACTATCCTTCTTTATGGGACTTCAGATATGTTAAAGCAACCAAGGAATTTTTATTTCTCAAACCAAGTATATCAGAGAAATGCTAAAGAGGTTCGGAATGGAAGATTACAAATCAGTTGTCACTCCCATGCAAACTAGTTGCAAGTTGAGCAAAGATGATGATTCAAAGTCTATAGATCAAAGGAAATACAAGTCAATGATTGGCAGCCTATTGTATGTGACAGCATCCAGACCAGATGTTATGAAAGCAATTGGATAGGTGGCACAATTTCAAGAAGAACCAAAGGAATCACAAGTATTAGCAGTGAAGAGGATTTTCATATATCTTAAAGGAGCAGAAGAGTTTGGGTTATGGTATCCAAAAGGAAAGGATCTATCACTAATTTACTACACAGACGCAGATTGGGCAGGTTGTATTGATGACCGACGAAGTACTAGTGGAGCAACGTTCTACTTGGGTGAGTGTTTAGTATCATGGATGAGCAAGAAACAATCATCAGTATCTATATCTACAGTCAAGGCAGAGTATATTGCAACAACAACATGTTGTACACAGGTTCTTTGGATGAAACAAACTTTGACAGGTATACAGGTTGAGTATGATGAGCCCATTCCAATATATTGTGATAATACAAGCACCATCAGTATTTCAAAAAACCTAGTGATGCACTCCAAGACGAAGCACATTCCAATCAAGTATCACTTTCTACGAGAATAGGTTGCAGAAAAGAACATCAGAGTTGAGTATGTGGGCACAAAAGAACAAGTGGCAGACATATTTACAAAACCACTTCCACGGGAATCCTTTGAATATCTTCGCCAAAGACTTGGAGTTGTTTCTACTCCAAAAATGAATGCTTTTTGAATGCTTATCTTATTTCTACTCCAATTTGTACACGAGGAAGCACCATAAGAGGAAAGTTCAGTCAGGGGGAACATCCCCAGATGGAAAGATACCTTTGTCGTTGATGGCAAAGGGGGAGAGATTTATCAGATGCATAGGACATAGGCATGGTTCCAGGGGGATCATATTTATCAGATGCAGAGGACAGAGGCATGGTTCTAGGTGGATCATGAGCAATATGATTTCAGTATTGCATCAGAGTGTTGTCATCAATGCCAAAGGGGGAGATTGTTGATTAAGGTTGGTTGTCATTGATGTCAACCCTTGAAGAAAGCCCCGTAGCACAAAGGTTTGGGTAATGGACCCAAGATTGTTTGATGTAAATATGACTCATTATTGTTTTGTCATGGTTGATAAGAAGTAAATATGGATGAACTCCAAAGTAGTCCTCCTATGGTGAAAGCCCTCACGGGAAGATGCTTTGTGGAGTAAGAGAACCCATTCTTAATTTTGGAATAATGAGATGAAGGATAGTGAATTTATTAGGGAAAATATCCTAGATGTATAGTTCTTGTCATGCCATTTCCGGTGGTATGTAGAACGTCACATAACTCTTCACGGTTAGAGAGTTATGACCATGTGAAGTTGAAGAACCCAGGTTTGGGTAATGGACCCAAGTTTGTTTGATGGATTACGGTATGATTTTTTCTATATTTTAAGGTAATACTATTCTAGATGGATAGAACATGTCATTCCATTTCTGGTGGTATGTGTAATGTCACACAACTCCTCACGGTTTGATAGTTATGGCCTTACGAAGTTGGAGGACCTTCATATATCATCTAGAAGCCCCAAAAGGTCAAAGTAGTCAAAGTGGTTTAAGAGATTTTAAAAGGTAAATAATAAATTTAAGTGAAGAGTGTATTATAATTCAAATTGAATACAAAATAAATTAATTCAATAATAAATTTAATGGAGAAATTAGAAGTGGGTTAACCCTAAAATAAGGAAAGTGGGCAAAGTGACCTAGAAGATGTTTTTAAGGAAGCTACTTGGAGAGTATAAATAAGAGGCAAGGCTCTCTCATTTTAATAAGAATTGAGAATATTGAATATCTATAGGTGTATGAGATAATCAAGGATATCTAATCCAAATTTCTGAGGGAAGGTTAAGAAAAGAAGGCTGAAATGCAAGGAAGGATAAATTCTTTTGATGGTGCTTTCTAAGGTATGTTATTTACAGGTCATCTCACCATTGTCACTATAAATTTTTTTATATAATGATTCAGACTGTAAAATTGCAATTCCATTGAGAAAACATATCCAAGTATCCATGGTAAAAATTTCATCTTGTGGGTCATTGTATTTTGGGAGTTACACTCCGTGGAAAATAGGGTTTGTGGCTAGTCCTGAAACTAGTCAAAAAATGGTGTTTCGGGTAAAAACATCATAACTTATTCATAACAGATCCAAATTCAGTAAGAACAATTTTTTTGGTTAGGGTACAGTATTTGGTATTTTTTGTAACAGTTTCATATCAATTCAACAAATATTTCCTATGGGGTACCCTCTACAAGGTCGCTCTCTAGAATAAGCTAGAATTCAACAAGGTATGCCATTTTTTCTATAACTCCTTTTATGAGAGGTTACAAGTAGTGACACCTGGATAAATTGCATAAAACACATTGAATAACATTATGTATCAGTTTCATATCTTTATACATTACAGGTATAAAGTTATGATTACTTCAAGTTAGGGTTGTTGACTAATCCAAAACTAGGCATGTGAGACTAAAGAAAAGTTTGATGAAAATGCTAGTCTATTTTTGTTAAAGTTAAGGAAGGTTTGCAGAAATGTGATCATATACACCAAGTCTATTACAGAGCTACAAATCATATTTGGATGATGAAATTGATGAGGGCTTTTGGTTGAGGTACATGTTGAGTACATGGTTGAGACAACTAGTTGATGAGTTGGCACATACATGAGGTGTATAGTTGATGATGTTGGTACATATTGATGAGTCATAGCTGATGAGTAGTTAAAACATGATTGGTACATACTTGGTACATGGTTGGATTGACCTTTTTATGGTATAATTTGATTACAGGTTGAGGTACAGGTTGATGCATGGTTGATGCATGGTTCAGATTTATTGGTACAGGTTTACAGTGGTATATCTCACAGTGATAGTGTGACAGTGGTTCCATCATTCTACTTCTAATTCAGGGTGGTTGGACGGGGCAAGGATAGGTGGTGGTAGCCACCTTTTGCTGGTAGCCGGAGAACATAGGGGGTTGTAGCCTCCTTTTGGTTGTACCCAGAGAATTGGGGAGTTGGAGCTTCCCTCAGGTTGTAGCCTAAGAAACTAGGGGGTTGGAGCCTCCTTCCAGTTGCAGCTGGAAAACAAAGGAAGTTGGTGCTTCCAATGAATGTAATTCTTCAAGACATATAATAAAAATCATTTCATGGTTTTCTCTTGATTTGGGTTTCCATGTAAAACACCGATGTACTCTGTATGTGTGTGATTATTTATTTCTTACTACTCATTATTGGATGATAATTCTACATTGATATAACATTTGAAGAAAAAGGATTATAATTACGCTATTATTGATTCAGCACCCCTCTCAGTAATCCAACAGAATCATCAATATCAAATAAAATATAGAACATTCAATCACACAATGCAGGTCTACCATGGTTCACCCCTCCTGGTCTACGTCCACAAAGATTTGGCTATTCTTATCTTTTATTATCCTTGATTCAACCTGTAGTTCCATGCGCATTACGAAACTTCCTCACAACAAGTCAAGATCTTATAATGAGGAATACTAGATCGCACCAGGATCCTCGGCCTGCAATTTAACCCTCAAGATCTACCTTCATCCCTCTCCCCATATTAACAAATTACAACATTAGATCAGACTTAAAGTCATAGTAAGAAGTAACAACTACTAACAATGGTTGAACACACTAGCCTTCAACCAATCCTGAACCAACATAACCAAAAACCCAAAAACAACAACATCTACTCCTTACCTAGACCTCCTAGGTACTTATTTATACATATCTCCGACTTACCAACCATTACATTCTCTTACCAAAACCCTAACCCTATCCTGGATAGGTCTTCTTACATGTGTGCCTTGCATGCCTTTCCTCTTGTATGTGCATATTTTTTACACTTGCTGATCCTTCTGCATGTGCACTCTCCTCCCACATCATGCTTTTCCTTCCAAGCTGGCCTACACCCAAAAATGGTGAAGGACGTGGGAAAATTTCTCGATCATTTTGTTTCTCTGTCATGTGAGAGCTTGCTCAAGCAACAGATTAATAGAATCGTCTACTCTGTCATTTTTATTTTCTTCCTCCATGGAGGGTTTATTGGGCATGTAAGAGAGATTGTCCTCAAGAGAAACAAGGTCGATACCAAACTTTATATAGTCAGACCTCGTCGGGGACATGCACTGGAAAAAATGATCAAGAGCAACATGTTGTGATACAACTAATCTTGATTATTTTTGGCACGAAATGAGAGAGGATATATAATAAAGAAATGTATTGATATGTATTAGATATCCAATAATATAACACATATTTATCAGACATATAACCATAAACACAAAGATACAATAATACACAATTTCTATTAATGAGTGAAATGTACAAGACTATAAAAATACAGAGTGAAAGACTCACTAGAATGGTGGCATCTTATCTCTGAGAAGAGATGTGACGACTACTCACATTAGAAAGAATATGGACTACAATGAGGCTCTAAATGCCTTTTTAACATAAATAAAGTCCAAACCCTAACCTCGAAAGATGAAAAGCCAACAGTTTTGTGGACCTCGTTTTGGGTAGTTTGGTGATTCAACTTCTCGGGGGCGTAACTTTGGCATACGATCTTCGTTTGGGGTGCAAGATATATCGTTGGAAAGGTATCTTTGAGTAGATTAATTTTGGGCTCTTAATAAGATCCTTTTTCTATCATTTAGGTGCTCTATCACAAAAAAATCATTTAGGCCCTCAAAATAGCCTCGGAAGTTTAGGAACCGAACAACTGCTAAAAATAGTAAATTTCCAAAAGATTGTTTTGAGCCAGTTGGAATAGGTGGGTTGCCACTGATATCCACCTGGATCAATCCTCACTCCTTTCGAAGTAATGGTATCCATTGCATTGAGTGCCCAGGGGAGAGGGAAAAATGTTTGTTGAATCTGTATCTTGATGAGATACTTGTCTTGTTGGAGGAGTTGTGTTGCTTAGCTTGTTGAAGGATGTCACAAACCTATGGTTGAAAGGGTTGGAAATTTTTAACTAGTATGGATACATGAGATGAATGTGTGTATAAGGAATCCTTTCACTTTTCTTCAATATTGTCGACTTGCTTTTGCTGGACTAAAGGTGCTTGGACCAAGGCTGCTACAGTTGTGGTGTTCTTCTATTCACCTTTTGAATAGACTATGAAGAAGATGAATTTTGTACTATGAGATACTACCTTGCGACACTTTTTAGATGGGATAGTAGTTGGAAATACCTCTTGTATCCTGTAGAGATGACCCCCTAGAGTAACAATGAAACTATGAGGTCGAGACTCATAAATAGCATGTCACTTCCACATATATGGCTGGTGCAAAAGAATATCACAGAAATCCAAGGTGGAAAAATTACATAATACCTCATCCTTGAAGGGATGGATGTAGTATGACAATAAACTCTATTGGCTGACACAAAGATCTCATCCCTGGTGAAGCCACCTGATGTTGTATGGCTGCTAGTGTGGTGTTGTCGACAATCCCAACTGTTTGACGACCTCTGCTGAGATGAGGTTCCGTTGGATTCCACTATCAACAATGAAATGCAACGGGGTCCCCTTCACCCACATCTATGAATGGAAGACGTGTTCCCCCTCTTCAGGATCCGTTGGTTCCTCTGGTTGAATTGTTGTGGTCGGGACAATAACAGTGGGGTTTGCATCAATGATCTTTCTTTTTCCATTATTTTCTGAATCATATTTTGAATCGAGGTTTGAATCCTTGTCTTTGATCTCGACCAACAATGATTGTTTTGTGTGACATTCATGAGTTTTGTACCAGGGGATTTTGTGGAAATCACACCACTTTCCAGTGTCCTTCTTGGTCTTTTCGTGACCCTTATTTTCTTGTGGCTTGGACTAGTTTTCAGGAGATTGTTTGTTAGGGCCGTATTTATCATACTTTGGTTGTTGCAAATTTGCAGACCCGAACTCCTGTTTGTTCTAGTGCCTAAATTTATGCTCGATTTTGACAGCATATCGATAGGAAAATCCAAGCGATGAGATGTCCAGAAACTCCATTTATGTTTGGATGTACCTATGTAGAGCCCCACGGTATTTCAGAACCAAATTCCTCTCTGAATATTTGATACCCATCTTGGTGTGCAAGGTATGAAAGGTGTTGGTGAACTTTGGCACTTCTTGGCCCCTCTCATGACGCATCATGGTCCATCTCATGTATTGGTCATAATAGTTACCAACAGGGTAATATTGTTCCTTGACTGCATCCACAAAAAAATCCCAAGTGCACTCGACCCCATATATTCCAGATTCCTCTTTGGAACTTTGATTCCAATAAATTCCCCACCAATTCTTGACATGGGGGAGAGATTTAAGGAGTGTGAAGGTGATCTTTTCCCCGTCAGAAAAATTGTGAACAGAGAAATAACCTTCTAGCAGATTTAACCATTTTTCTAGGGCATCTGCATCTATCTATCCTTCAAATATGAGAATATCCAAATTAACTTGTAGCTTTAAAGGTGAGGTACCTCCAAAGTGGTCGCTTGATGAAGATGCTCTAATTTTTATTGGTAGGTGCTAAAATATGTGGAAAACATTCTCCAACATTTCATCCCTCTGTCACGTGAGATCTTTCTCAAGGAACGGATTAATACAATCGTCTTCTCTGTCATTTTTTTTTGTTCTGACATGAAGGGTTTCTTGGGCATGAGAGCATGACTGTCCTCAAGAGAGAAAATCTCAAGACCCAATTTGCTATACTCAGACCTTGTAGGGGATATGCACTGAAAAAAATGATTAAGCATAGCCTACTCTGATACCATTTATACAGATTATTTTCGGCAAGAAATGAGAGCTGACATATAATAAAGAAATGTACAAATATATAAGATAACAAATAATATAATAGAGATTTATCAAATATATAACCATAAACACAAATATATAGTAATGCACAATTTCTATTAATGAGCGAAATTTAAAAGACTGTAAAAATACAGAGTGAAAGACTCGTTACAATGGTGGAAACTTATCTTTGAGAATAGATGTGACGGTTTTTAGCACTAAGAGTCACACTTAGACTGTTGTAAGTGTAATTATAGTACCCATCAGAGTATGAAGGATAAATATTTATAAAAGGTGGTAAATGGATGGAAAACTCAGTAAAGGATGTCAATCATAGATAATTCCATACAATATACACCAATAAACAAGGCCTTGAATAACTTTACATCAAGATTTAAGAGATAAAGTGAATAGATGGAAGACTTGACAAGAAAAGTGTAATATCCATATCATCTACATTAGGTAACACTAACACACATATGAAGAAAACTCTATGAAATAAGATCCTCTTAAAATCAAAGAGAAAATACTCTAATACACTTGCAAACAATATCACAATAGGTCCTTTATTGCAATAAGGATACAATCAGCCAAATGAATCATTCAATAGACTGTTATCAAAGCAAGAAAAAAAAATATGATAAAGAAGCAAGATTGATTTCCATTATTCAAATTGTCTTCGATCTAGTCCATACAATATGAGAAACTCTTTGTTACAGAGACAAAAAAAAAAAGGAGCTCTCTATCACACCATTTGAACCCTTCCTAAGTCTTACAACTCTCTTTAAATATCCTAAACTATCATTTCCAGCTTTACAATTCTCCTTACAACTTCCTCATAGGATCTCTATGCCTAAGGGAAGCGTGGCAACATGTGTACAACAAAAAAGAAACAAACTGCTACTTTCAAGGATGATGTTGGCAACGTTTGCAACATTCTTTAATGGTTGATGATGTGTCCAAAAGAGTGCATACTCTTTAGGAAGGTGGCCTCCCACATCATAAATAACCTTTAGAGTGTTGGTACGCATCCATATTGACATATGACAGTTGATTTTCCCTCCAAAATCTCTAAAAACTTGATTTCATAGCACAACGCTGCAAACTGCCCTGAAACATCCAATTCGCAGCGCTAATAGTTCTACGCACTGTGAACTTTCCTATAGCAGCTTGTTTCACCGTTGCCAATGATTTAACATCTCAAAAATCATACCAGGTGTCTTGATATGTTGAAAAACTTCATTACCTTGATATATGACTAGAGGAAAACACCAAAAATTTCTAATTATGGTTTAAAACTCATAGCCATCACCAAAAATGTTGTAAAATGCATGAAACAAAAAATTTGACCAAAATTGATGCTGGTTATGGAGGCTCACTGTCTTTATATTTTAGTTCTGGAGCTTCTCCTGGTAGCAACCTTGGCCAGAATGTATAGGTTTCTCTTGGCCAATTCTTCTTTAAAAGGATGTAGCTCTGCCTTCAATTTCTTGATTTGAGCTTGATCAGATATGTTCTTCCTATAGATATTTTTTAGCTTCCTCTGAAGGGGTAGGAATATTTTAGATAAAAATATTTCCTTATCAATGGTCTCATGATACATGTCCAACATCTCCTTAAGCTTCATCCTGGAACCCAAGTCCTCCTTTTTCAACTTATCAGCTTCGACTCTTGCTTCCTTGAGTTGCCTCTTGAGCCTCTTAGAGTTGGGGTAACTTTCATGCTGAGTTGTAGTGATGTCAACAACTTCAATAGGTTTCTTAGATGATTGATATTTTCCTTTTTCATGGGTTGAGGTCTCTCCTACATCATCCTTCACAGAGACATTTTGCTTTCCTACTGCTCTAGTAAAAGGCCTCCTAGGTTTAACCTTGTCTGCAACAATGGGTGAGGAAAAAACAAGCTTTCTTCCTTTCAAGCCTATGGGTTTTGTTGAAGGAACCTCCATAGGTATAAGATATTCCATAGGTAAATCTTCTCTATCTGGAAGTTTTGAAGGACCTCCTACTTCTGCTTCATTATTAGCTCTGACAACTTTATCACTCATTATCACCCTTTTCTTCTTACTAGCATCTAAATGTACAGTCATCTCAATAGGAGTAGGACTTTGTCTCTTAGAATGTGGAGTAGGAGAAATGTCTAATTGAAACTGTGATAAAGTTAGGAAGGTCTCCCAATCAGTGTTTGTCTTCCTCAACTCTTCCATCACTAACATCTCAATAAGACTAGAGTTAAAAAACGTTGGTGTCTACTTGCTTTGACTTGGCTTGAAATATATTAGACATCTTACCAATGATTCTAAAAAGATAAAATGGAAGGTTCGTGACTTCTTTTCCCATGAAGTGTAGCAAAATCCTTATGTGGTATTGGTACACCATGTTGAACCTCCCCTCACATGTGAAATATCTCTGGATAACTCTGAACATCTTGTCAAAAAATTGAATCATGTGGCTTCTAGGTACTCCCTTGGACAAGTTGTCCTCCTGATACTCTAGCTTAAGGAATTCCTTTGAGAAGGAAGAATTTAATGATATAGATTTGAACCATTTCTCTCCATTGTTGGCTATTTCTATTGCAACAGAGATTGAATGCTCTGATACGTCAAACTATAACATTTCCACCTTGGTTTTAGTCCCATTAAATTTGAGTGAAAACTCTTTGGCCACCTATGGATGCCCCCTCTGCATATTTTGATAGAAATTTAGGCAACCTACCCTCTAAAAAGATTCCCTGAACAAAGGTTCATATTTAAGGAGTTGCATATCATAAGGCTTTGTCCTCACAATCTCTCCTCCCTTGTGAGTCTTCTTGTGTTGTTGACTATCCATAACTACTGTTGGAAGAATGCTTTCTGTAATTCATTATAATAGCTAGGTGTGTGAAAATATAGTACACATGAGTTTAGGGTTTAAATGAAAATATTGTTTTCATAAGGCTCACCTTTCCAAAGCTTTACATACACTACTTTATGCACCTCAAGACTATGAGATAGAACACTCTTCAAATAGGAGGCATAAAGTAACAACAACTGAGATTTATAATAAAAGGAAGACAAGTGAGAATTCTCTGCTAAAACAGGGATTTCATCAGCATAAATATCAGTTGTAAACATTAACGATGTATGCGATTTAAGTTTGGTTCTAGAGATGATCAACCATCATCTCAGGTTTGATAGGGGTAAAATTCAATGTTTAAGGAAAAACTTCAAAAGGATGCATAAGACGAGGGTTTCAACAGTTCTGGAACAAAGGGTTCGCAATGCCTAGTTCACAGCGCTAGAGAAACTAGTACGCAATGCTGAGTAATTTTAGTGGGACAAATGGCTTCTTATAAAAGGAAAGGATGCATGAGGTCAAGGTAACAATCTGGACCGATGTACAAGATTCAAAACGCCATGGAGATGGATTTGCAGGATGGCAGCAAATGAGTTTGGATAGTTCACAACGTCGATAGATAAACCAACTTAAATAGCTTCTCTCAACCTTTAAACAACATGGATACCATCAAGGAGTACCTGATAAACCTTATTTTGATGTTGATGTCTATAAACTTGAGTTGGTCTATTTGCAAGTTATCCAATATCCAATGATCCTCTTCATCTAGTCTGCAGTGCCAATTCGCAATGCCAAATTCAAACTCAAGTTGCACACTTCAAGAAGACTTTTATAAGATCTGTGACATAATCCTTGAAAAGTTGGATAAATGAAGGCGTTGAAAACAATGAAATCCCCTTTGACATGATTCTTAACCACAATTATAAAAAATGAATTGATGAAGTACTTATGAGTACGTTGTGAACTCTCCTCATGAGTTGGCAGCAAATACACTCGACTTGACTTGAGATTTAAATGGTTGGATGCTAACAAAGGGAAACTGGTGTATGACTTGGAGGTATGACATGTCAAGGTAATTATGTAAGGATCAAAGGTGTGACTCATAGGGACTTATTGACCTTGTCATGATGACTAATTTCATGACATAAACGCTCTAAACCAAGGTTGAATCAAACTTTACTTATTCAAAACAAAATTTAAGTTATTACCACAACAAATAAGACCCAAAACTTAGGACTTCTGAAAACCTCGTTACTCAAAAACAAAACCAAAGTGATTTTTCGATCCCTACAATTCTATGTGCTAAAATCTGGCTCCACAGGGGATGGCATGCTCCCTGTGAACTGCCAAGAACATGCAGTTCTAGTGCCTTATCCATTGGGCTAGGATTAATGATTGAAAGAAGATAAAACTAACTAGAGACTGATATTTAAAATGAAAGGAATCCACTCATGTCTTTTATGAAAATTATTTCTTCAGAAAATGCCCATTGAATGGGCCACAAAAAATTCAGTATCTTCCAAGATCTGCAATTCAAAAGTGTTATTTTGAAAAATTTCAGAAATATTAAAAGGACTAGTCCACATGGCTTCAAATTTACCATGTTTTCCCTTATCTTGACTTTGTGCATCCCATTTGAGTACCAGGTTTCCCAGCTAAAAATCTTCTATCTTCACCTTTTTGTCAAAAGCTTCTTTGATTTTTTGTTGATGGCTTTGTGCTTTATCAAAAAGTTGTTCCCTGGTTTGTTGTACTTCAACAAGCTGATGCATCTTCCTGACCATGTTATCTGGTTCCCCTTATTGATCTTGAAGAAACTTTGCCACTGGTAAAGCTATTTGAGTAGAAAAAAAACTTCAGTTCCATACACCACTAAAATGGAGTAGTTCCAATTGATCTCTTGGTAGTTACTCTATATTCCCATAGAGAAAACTTTATCTTTGAATCCCATGAATTTTTGTTATCCTCTTGCAGCTTTCAGATGATATTTACTAATCTTTTGTTGTATGATTCTGCTAAGCCATTACCCTGAGGGCAGTATGGAGTAGAGTGAATAAGTTGAATCTCAAACTTTTCACAAAACTTCACCAGAGGTTCAGCTTTAAAAGCTGCAACATTATCAGTAACAATTTTGTTAAGACAACCAAACCTCGACAAAATGTCTTCCATGAAGCCAATGACTAATTTATGTGTTGCATTTCTTGTGGGAATGGTTTCTATCCACTTGGTGAAGTAATCAGTAGCAGTCAGAATCCAACGATGTTGACCACTTGAAGTTGGTTGGATTTCTCCAATGAAGTCTAATACCGAATTCTGGAAAGGGCCAGAAACAACTATGGGCTTTAGAGGAAAATATTTTAGTTGTTTCTTGCCTGAGAATTTATGACATTTATCACATGTTCTAATATTTTCACACACATAAGTGAATAAGATAGGCCATAAATACCCAGCTCTAAGTATTTTTTATGTTGTAGTCCTCCAAAAATGATGACTTCCACACAGATTCTCATGAAAATCAATCATGGTTTGTTTTGACTCTTTTGGATTCAAGCATCTTAAAAGAACCCCTACATGATATCTCCAATATAGAACATGATCAACAATGCAATACCTGACTGCTTTAAGCTTCAAATCCCTCACTTTGATCTTCTCAATTCTAGTATGAGGATGCAACGTTTTCAATAAATGCATGAGTTCCTTGTACCAACTTCATTCTATCAACTTTGCATTGATTTGTAAGCTGCTGGTAAGAATATCAATTTGCTAATTGAAAGAATTTGCATTCATGAAATTTACCCCAAGTGCTTTACAATTTGATTCAGCTAATAATCTAGATAAACCTTGACCTTTCACCAGCTTGGTAGGTACTAGGTATCATCTCAAGATCAAACTCCAAAATCTTGGCAATCCACTTACTCCTTTTTCCATCTATATCAGGCTGAATTGGAATTTCTTTTATAGATATTGAAGGGAGATAAGTAATAATTTTGGAATGAAGAACATATACTATGAAATATTTTAGGGCCCTGACCAAAGCATAACCTTGCTTCTCCATGATGTCATATCTGATTTCAACATATATCAAAGCCTTATTGAAAAAAGAAATAGGTTTCTCCATTCCATCTGAATTATTATGAAGAAGGACAACAACTAGTGCATCGTTTAAGGAAAAATAAAAGATCATAAAATATTTTGAGTAATTAGGACTGATAAGAAAAGGGCCTCAACCAATGCTTGTTTTATTTGCTCAAAATAAGTCTTAGCTTCAGGTGTCCATTTTACCTCATTCTCGTTTCTCAACATGGATGTGATAAATTTGACCAACTCAACAAAATTGGATATGAATCTTGTCAAGAAGTTTATCTTACCTAAGAAGGACTAAATTTATATTTTGGACCTTGGGAGAGAGAGAGTCTTGATAGCCTCTACTCTACTTGGGTCAATTCTTACTCCTTCAACTGAGACAATATGTCCTAACAACTTTCCTTCCTTCATGGAAAAAAGAGACTTCTTAGGATTAAGTGATAGCCCATATTTTCTGCATTTCAGAAACACCTTCTCCAAATGCTGGTAATGTTATTGATCAAACTTTGAAAACATTGTGATATCATCCAAGTAGATCACCACAAACTTATCTTTTTCTCCAATAAAGGAAATATCCATTGCATGTTGGAAAGTTTCCTCTACATTCATGAGACCAAAGGGCATCTTGGCATACATAAATGTATCCCAGGGAGTAGTGAATGTTGTCTTCTCCATGTCTTCTAGTAATATAGAAATCTGATTGTATCCTGAAAATCCATCAATCATGGACATCCTTACTGAGCCTGTCACCCTTTGCAAGATATTCTCCATTTTGGGCAAGGGGTAATTGTCTTTTCTGGAACACCTGTTTAAATTCCTGAAATCAACACAAAGTCTGATCTCACCATTATTTTTTCTAATAGGGACTAGATTAGCAATCCACTCAGAATAACTCAAAGGCATAATGATCTGGGAATCAAGCAATTTTTTGACCTCCTTCTCCATAATGGGCAGTAACATAGGATTGATATGCCTTAGTTTATGTCTAAATTGTTTAGTATCATCCTTCAAGGGTATTCCATGCTCAATAATGCTTGTATCATAAGTCTCCAAATACTCATACTTCCATGCAAAGACATCAACAAATTCCTTTAACAACTTGATATATTCATCCCTTTGTTTTGTTGACAAGCTGCTGGACAATTTGACATACTTTGGATCTTCATCAGTACCTAGATTGCATTCTGTCAGATCAACATTTTCACTTGAACCTCTCACTTTCACAACCACATCATTGTTATCAAATAATATCTCCAAGGGAACTAATCCTTTGGGAATATTATTGCTAGGCAACTAGACAATCTTGTGATCAACAATCTTGTTTAGGAATTTATCAACATGTGGACTTTTCTCATCATCTAGGTCTTGATCAATGTGAAGAGCAGAAAAATCCTCTATTGTTTCCAAAAATATCTTTATTTCAAGGTCATGTTCAAAAAACTTCCAATGCTTGAAATTATCAGATATAGAAGTTCTATATTTCACCTCAACATCATATTTAAGTTTAGGAGGTAGTGGGATTTTAAGGATACTAGCATAAACAACAAGGGAATCAACCAATGTATTATCTTCTCTGGGAACAAAGGAGATATTGAAATCTAGGAAGAAATGGTCAATAAGGTCCCATACCTCATTCCTGTAAGTTCTCAGTCTTCGATGCTTTTCTTGATATATATTTCTGACTTGATGCACAATTAGCTCTGTATCTCCAAAAACTGACAATTCTTCAATTTGCATGTCTTTTGCAGCCCTAAGCCCCAAAACAATGGCCTCATATTCTGCAATGTTGTTTGTGGTTTCAAATTCCAACTTTAAGGACAAGGTAATGAATTCTTGAGAAGGATAAATGAACACAACTCCAACACTAGCACTATCTTTAGAAGATGCACCATCAAAGTACATTTTCCAAGTATGAGCACCTTGTCTAGATGTCTCACATGTTATTGGTGACTGCTTTAATTTTGAAAGGTGACCAAGGAAAATTGGCAAGATGTAAAATACTGGATCCCAGATCAGTTTTAACAACATAAATAGGATATTTTGTTGGATTACCTTCATCACTAATAATATATGCCAGTTGTGCCTCTCTATACAACCTTCTGTGTTCACTCCCAAATAATGGTATAGTAGCATTTGAGAGATCCATTGGCAATGTCCCTCCTAATCTTTTAATCCATGATATGGACATAACATCCCAAACTTGGGGGGAACATATGCTACTACAATATCCATGACTATACTCTTCATAGGTAGTTGAAAGAGAGTAACAACCAAATCTTTAATCACCCCAAGGAATTTTACCTTTCTTGAGTCAAAGGAATATAGATCATGATATGCTTTGGTGATTTCTAGATCCAATTCATCCATGACAGAATTAGGCATTAAGATATGGGATGCACCTTAGTCCATAAGGCAATTGTGAAATATTTTATCATGCACATTCAATGAGGCGTAAAAAGGAGGATAGGAGTCATCTATGTCTTATACTAGTGGCCCCAATATAACTACAGGTTTTTCATCTTGCAAATTAATTGAGTCTGTTGAATGGGAAGAAAACTCAGGCTGCAACATTTTAGAAATGGATTTCTTGAAATATTCATTCTTTATCAAGTCTAGGAATGGGACAAGGATTTTGATTTTCTGGATTTCATTCTCAAAGATAAAAGAGGATGGGGACCTCAAAATTTCCTTGGTTTCTTGAATAGGAGCTTTAATCAGAGGCTTATTATTTTGTTCATCATTTCCTTTATTTGGTGTAACCACTGTTTTAGTAGAAGTCTCTGATTTCTTAGGCTGATTAGATGTACTAGGATTTCTCTCTTTTTGTTTTGACCTCAAATTGTACTTGTTCTGAGTTTCATTTGTTTCTCTCCCTTACTTAAATAATTCAGTTGATTGTTCATAGGAGACTCTTCATAAGAAGTTTGATTTAGATGAAGGGAAGTAGATGTGTCCCCCAAAAAATGAATTTCTTGATCTTCTTCCTCATTCTTTCCTTCTTGATGATCAACCAAATTGTTTTGGAGAGGGATTTGAACCTTTTGATCCTCTCTATTCCTCTAATCTCTTTGAAGAATTTGAGGTGCATTATTTTGTCTTCTGAAATCGTTTCTCTCCCTTCAAGTTGTAGTTTTTCCATTTCTACATAAAGTGACTTGACTAACTTAGTCAATTCATTAACTTGAGGGTTAGTTCCTGAAGCATTAGAAGATGAAGCTTATTCCTTTTGTTTCCTTATATCCCTATCATATTTACCTCTTAACTTATCTACTGCCAATATGTTTGATTCCACCTCTATAAAAACATATTGCATATGAGATAATGAAGTATACCTTCTCTCTCTCAACAAAATACAAAATTCAGGGTCAAAGGCACTACCATAGGTTATTTTGGCAGAAGTTTCAGTATGCTTGATCTCAGTAGGGATTTTTCTATACATTTTGTTAAACCTCTTTGAAAATTCTGACACTGATTCACCTTCTTTTCTTTTGAGAGCCCCAAATTCTGTGATATAATACAAAAAGTATTTCTTGTCACCCTAATGTCTTAAAAATGAATCATCTAGGGCTTCGATTCCAGCAATTGATCCACGGGTAATACTTCTAAACCATTTTCTATCTTCTCCATCAATACTTTGTACAAAAACCCTCATCCAGACATCCTCATTCTCAATATTTAGATTATCAACATAGTTGTAAAATGCTGCAAGGTGTTCTTCTGCAATGATATCTTCCTCTCTTGTGAACTTGGGCATATACTTTAGGTAATCTCCTACTGGAAGAGAATTCATAGTCTAAGGAAGCACCAATGGGGCATACCTAGCAGCCACAATGGCATCCATTATGTTTCGACGGGGATTAGCCCCTACCATTTGATTAGGAAAAGGAGGATTATGAATGCTAGGAGAATTAGGAAGTGATTTGACAGGTAAATATGCATTATGTATAACAAGTAATTTTGGAAAAGGAAGAGTATTAGGTGGAGGATTTTCAGATTTAATAGAATGTGGCTGACTCTTGGATGAGGATGGGGGGAATTCAAGAGAAACTAAGATTCCTTCTTCTTTAATTACAACAAATTTAAAAGAATGGGGAGAAGGAGAACCTAAGAGAGGAAAATATTCCAAACTCTCAAGCCCAAACCAATTAACAACTTTAGGGGATGCTAGAAAATCAAAATTTTCTATATTTTCTTCTTTTAGCTTAGGAGAAAAGGATGAATATTCTACAGGAAAATCTCGTAGTTTGACTTTACAAGAGTTTCAACAATAGGTAAATGAGCAATATCAGAAACAACAACTGGTGTATGGAAAGCAGAGTCAGGTAAGTCTCCAGAAGTACCTGAGAATTTGGAAGAGGAAGATTCTTGCAAAACTTTTCCCTTCTTTAAGATATTTTCTGGATCAGGTTCATGTGCAGCCAGAGGTGACTGTGGATTGGACCTCGTGTGTATACCTTTAGGATCCATAGCTGAACTTTGGAGTCACCAAGTGTAACATGCGGTCTTTTTTTTGTTGATTACTATGCACCATCAAAATCAGTATTTTCTCTTGTCGTACAACCGAGGGAAACATCTTCAATTTTTTCCCCAACAACGATGCCAAAAAATTTAGCACTGAGAGTCACACTTAGAATATTGTAAGTGTAATCCCAGTACCCATCAGAATGTGAAGGATAAATATTTATAAAAGGCATTAAATGGATGGAAAACTCAGTAAAGGATGTCAATCATAGATAATTCCATACAATATACACCAACAAACAAGGCCTTGAATAACTTTAGATCGAAATTTAAGAGATAAAGTTAATAGATGGAAGACTTGACAAGAATAGTGTAATATGCATATCATATACATCATGTAACACTGACAGACATATGAATAAAAATCTCTTAAATAAGAACCTCTTAAAATCAAAGAGAATATACCATGATACACTTGCAAACAATATCACAATAGATCCTTTATTGCAATAAAGATACAATCAACGAGATGAATCATTCAACAAACTGTTATCAAAGAAAGACAACAAAATATGATAAAGAAGCAAGATTGATTTCCATTATTGAAAGTTTCTTATATCTGGTCCATACAATATGAGAAACTCTATGTTACAGGGACAAAAAAAAAAGGAGTTCTCTATCACACCATTCGAACCCTTCCTAAGTCTTACAATGCTCTTTAAATAGCCTAAACTATCATTTCCATCTTTACAATTCATCTTACAACTTCCTCATAGAATCCCTGTGCCTAA
This sequence comes from Picea engelmannii, assembly GCA_009831015.1. Taxonomy (NCBI): domain Eukaryota; kingdom Viridiplantae; phylum Streptophyta; class Pinopsida; order Pinales; family Pinaceae; genus Picea; species Picea engelmannii. The sequence goes on from ML779381.1 coordinate 458,068, forward strand.
GGGAAGCATGGCAACAGATGTGCAACAAAAAAGAAACAAACTGTTGCTTTCAAGGATGATGTTGGCAACATTTGCAACATTCTTTAATGGTTGATGATGTGTCCACAATAATGGATCTTCTTTAGGCAGGTGGCCTCCCAGATCATAACTAACCTTCAGAGTGTTGGTATGCATCCATCTTGACATCTAGAAGTTGCTTTTCCCTCCAGAATATCCAAAAACTTGAGTTTATGACGTAGTGCTGTAAACTGCCATGAAACAACCAGTTCACAATGCCAATAGTTCCAGGCACTGCGAAATTTCCTCTAGATGTATGTTTCACCTTTTCCAATGATTTAACATCTCAAAACTCATACTAGGTGTCTTGATATATTGCAAAACTTCATTACCTTGATATATGACTAGAGGAAAACAACAAAATTGGTAATTATGGTTTAAAACTCATAGCCATCACCAAAAATGTTGTAAAATGAATGAAACAAAAATTTTGACCAAAATGATGCTGGTTATGGAGGCTCAATTTATTTATCTATTAGTTCTGAAGCTTCTTTTGGTAGCAACCTTGGCTAACATTTCCATGTTTCTCTTGGCCAATTCTTCTTTAAAAGGTTGTAGCTCTACCTTCAATTTCCCAATTTGAGCTTGATGGGATCTGTTCTAGCTATAGATATTTTTGAGCTTCCTGTGAAGGGGTAGGAATATTTTATATAAAAATATTTCCTTATCAATGGTCTCATGATACATGTCCAACATCTCCTTAAGGTTCATCCTTGAACCCAAATCCTCCTTTTTCAACTTATCAACTTCAACTCTTGCTTCCTTGAGTTGCCTCTTGAGTCTTGTTATCACTGAAATTTTGTCTACAACATTGCACACAAATGGTTATAGAAATATAGAAATTCCAAACAACTATAAGCTCACCTCCAGCACAAAAATTCATTTCCAAAATACAAAAACTATACAACTCGGAAAAAATTGACATGCGCAAACTCACTAAAGGAAGCACGTGCATAGTGCACGGGCCAAAGAAGCCTGTAGAGTGCACAATGTGCCATATGCATGACTGTGTATGAGAAAAGACATGCACTTTTGTGAATGACACATTTATGGTTCATGTCGACCCCTTAACCACTTATAGTCCAACTCCCAACTTGATTTGACCTTCATATCTGAGCTAAATCCGAATGGGGTGTTGGTCAAGGACCAAAGGGTGCCCTAAAGGGCCCCTTGTTCACACTAAGAACCAGTTGAATATTGCCTTGAATAAATTCTATAAAAGGAGTCCATGGGTGCACTAAAAAACCAAGATCTTCATAGTATGGTTATGCTGCCTCAATTCTCTCTTGAGAATCCTCTTTTCGCCTATGATCATTCTAGCATCATTCCAATAGGCCATTCCACTCACCCCTTGAGGGAATAGGCATTGATTTTCTTCATCATTCGCCATTTTTCTTCCAATGTAAGAAGAGCTCTCCATTAGGGAACTCAAGATCCCTCCTAAGGAGGAAGAGGGGACTCATAAGTCCTCATTTTTGTCTATGATGTTTTGCCAACTAATATAGTTATCCATTGGTGGCGTAATCTTGGTCATTGGTTGATTGTTTATGGTTCTAAAAGTTTCTTGTGCATTCTAGTTTTATTTCCTTAGTTGTTTTAGTTTTTTTACTTGTTTATTTCATGTGCTTGACTTTTTTAATCCTTGCAGTAATCTTTGTCTTGTCTAGCAAGCTCAACTAGGCATGCAAGTGCCCTTATTTTTCTCACCCAAGTGATGAAACAAGCACAACATATTAACAACCATACTGGGGATAGGTATCAATTTACACCTTATTTGGGCTTAGAGAGCACTTCTTTTTAATCCATTTGTCTTGCAGGTACCAAAATCGGCCCAGCCTTACCTATCAAAAGAAATATTTTGAGTTGGAAGAGGATAATTTCACACAAAATCCCCCATCCCCCCCCAACGCGTATCATAACATGCACGGGTATTTCTTCCCAAAGACGCACACTCAGTGCACTATGCACCCAAAAGACTTATGTTATCTGCGCATTTTGTGCACTGTGCACTCAAAAGGATTATGTTCTCTGCGCATTTTGCGCATTGTGCACCCACTGCACCTCTGTCAGAACTGTAACCCATGCACATTTCCAAAGTTTCAAAATTGTAAGGATTTTTGTTATGATTTGAAGGCCCCTAGCCTTCAAATTATTGCTTTCATGAAATTTGTAAATGAACTCCACTTAGACTCCTTTCCCATATGAAAGGTTAGCTAAAACATAGGCACTTAGGGGGTAAAAAGAACCATATATTCTCCTCTTTTGCTTTGGTTTCCACATGGATGGTTTGTTTGGTTTGTAAAATTTAAGTTGAGATTATTGCTACCACAAATAAAACACTTACATTGGGACACAAAATCAACTTTGATCATTTATTATGCTCTTCTCGTGCACCATAGAGCAATCTTGAGAATCAGAAAGGTGGTTAAGGGAACATTTCATCTCCCTTAACAAAAATCTTTAGGAGAGGAAAAAGCCCCCCTAGGGCTCCTCTTACATTCTTTTTGAAATCATCTTAAATTTGTTAGGGCCCATACATGCCCACATGTTGCAAACTTAGGATAGTTTCTTGAAATTTCTTTCTTAGTTTACATCACTAGGGGAGTTTAAAGATCAAAGTAGCGGGCCCATATGTGCCCACATGCTTGCAATCTAGGATAGTTTTTCAATATTTCTTAGTGTAAACAACATTAGGGAGTTTAAAGGATTGGTAAGGACCCATATGTTCACATGTTAGTTCTTTAGGGATTTTAAAATTCCGGAAGGTTGTACCAATGACACTTAGTAAGATAGGTAACAAATATTTGTAGACCACAGGAAGTCCACATGTTTCAAATTCACACCTAACTTATTAAAATTTGGCAAATTTTATCACTTTCTCACACACAAAGTCACTCCTCACTCACATAATTTCCATCTTGAATTATGAAGGTTGAAGTAGGATTTCTCCAAAGGAATTCCAAAATGTCCCACTATTTCTTGAAGACATTATCCACACCCACTTAATTCAAAAAAGATTGGTTCACACCCCCAATCTGTCATCCCACCACATCTAAATTTTTTCTAAAAACTCACTAAGTTTTCCTCCACGGGAGGTGCCAAAATAATTTTTTTAGTCTAGGTAGGATCTCCGGGGTAGGCATCCAAATAACCCACCATTATCTGGTTCTCACATTTTCAAACATTAGAAGTTGACAAATAGGGAACTTTAAAATCCTCCAAGTCAAGTGTTCCTACACCATAAGGCATGGAGATACCCATGAAGGGTTGAAGGCTGAGGTACGATTGTTCTGTGCGTCCCCCCTTGAGTCACCCAACTCTTGGAAGGGATCCAGCATGTGACCCATTTCTGAGGCCGAAAATCTAAATGTCGCACTTTGACTGAGGTACCTAGTGACCAAATTTAGGACATCTACCCAAGTGGAAATTGTGGGATGCAATTGCACCTTGATCAGATTTTGTGTGGCTATTGGGAAATATCGCCAACTCTTTCGGGATATGCACCATATACCCCTTATTATAATTGATTATTTAATCCTTCACTAGTTCCTCTTTCGGTGGCTTCAGGCCCCACTACTGAGTTCTCTTGGAAGGTCTAGTGATATTTGAGAGGAAGGACAATACATCTTTTTAGGACATGAGCATTTGCTTTATTTGTTCCCCCACATAGACAAAATCCACCTACCCACATGTATGCTTATTTACAGTTTATTTATCTATGATGCTCATTTGATTACATGGAATTATGAATTATATTATCTTGTGAAGGTCCAAATTATACAAATCTCTTGTTTATTTATTTCTCTCATCACCATTTGCACACATTCACTTTGCTAGTTGAATACCATAGGGGACCCATAGAATCCCTGTCGTTCCTAATGCTTGCAAAATCTCCCTCCTATTCTAGGAGGAGTTCCTAGTCTTTCCAACTCACTGGCTCAACCATCTCACACCCCCATAAGTGCCACTATTTTGTGATCATCTTTGATTGGTTCCACTTTACTTGGGTCCAATTCCCAAGGCCATCCATCCACTAACGCTCCTTCACAAGGAGGCGGGGGGGAAACTTCTTCTCAAGGAAGAAGTACAACCCCACCAAATCCCTCTCAAGGGTTAGGTCCACTACCTACTCACACCATGGCTGGAATTAATCCTCCACCAAATCCCCCCATGCCATACTTGGTGTCTCTCAACATTCCTGATTTGACTAAACTCACGAATGATCCCATTCTACATGGCCCCACATGGCCCAATATGCCTACCAATCTACCTTCAAATTTTCCAAAATTTGAAGAAAAACTGGGGAAAGATCACGCCAACCATGTCATGACCTTCCACTTATGGTTCTCTTCAAATAGCATCATGGATGATTCCATCCACTTAAGGTTATTTAAATGAACACACACTGGTCCATCAGCCAAATGGTATGTGGACGAAAAATCTAGGTCCCATGTGAATTTTGAATCCTTGGCCAAAGCCTTTTTGGCCTTTTTCCAACTACCATTTTGTCATGACACTAGTTTAGAACTGATCTCCAAGTGAAAACAAACCTCAACTATGCATATTTCCGACCGCATCCACGAATGGCGTCGGTGACATAGTTTATGTAAAGAAGAAACCACCAAAGAAAAACGTCTCGATAGGTTTCTAAAATCACTCGTCTCTATACTTTCCAAAGATGTGGCATTCACCTTCCCCCAATCCGAAGAGGAACCCATCAACAAGGCTCAACAATTCAACCTCATTTATGCTCAATCAAGTTACTTATACAAAGTATTACCTGATGCACCTAGACCCGTACCATTTGGCCAGGACAAACCTGGAATGTCTCACGCTGTAGATGGGATGATTGGTACCACAACACACCACAATTCATACATCCAAACACCACCTATGTACAATGCACCCCAATATCCGTAACCATAGAGAGGGCCATCTTATTACCCTCCTCCCCTTTACCAACATCCATATCCTATTGCTCCCCCTTTATCCATGAGTGGACCCTCACCGACACCCATAATGTGCCCGACTTCTCAACCAAGTTCTTATTCCCCTTCTACCTCAACATATAACCTAGGAACTAGTGAAATAACTTCCCCTTCCTATGCGCCCTATGGATCGTTTCCACAAAACAATTTGTACTTTCCTTTTCCTGGTCCTCCACAAGAAGTTTCTCCTTCACATGGAAAACCACATGTCAGTGTTAACTTTGTTCATCCTTCTCTCATTCAACAACTTCATACTTTTGAACAATTGAATATGGAAGATCTGGCCTATCATTCGAATAATGCCAAGCATAAAGGAAAAAACCGAAACAATAATAACTTGGGACCAGGCGAAAATAACCCCCAATAAAACTAACCTGCTGGCGGCAACCAGAACCCCTAAGGGGACAATAAAAAGAAACGCCAAGGGAAGAACAACAACAACAACCTCCGGAAAAACTTCCCTTGTGCTATTTTCTATGAGCATGGAAATTATACTCACCATTTCCTGCAAATTTCTGACTTTAAACAGATGAAAGAATCCATGGACGCACCACGACCTCTAGCGTCACCTGCCCCTCAGTAGGTCCAACAACAGTATTTTCAACAACCACCCCCAGTCGTGTTGCAAAACCCTATTCCACACCAAGGTGTGATGAATACCCAACATGAGGTACATCCTGCCCCACCACAAATGGGATAGTATCAAAACCCAGGGCCCATCGACCCTAGAAATCCAATGGATTGCAATATCCTCCTCACTAGCGAAGAAGAAATTCTTCTACAAATGAGTGGTTGTCAATACAACGTGCCCCTAAATCTAATCCCACCACTTCATAAGAATCTCCAACTATAGCTGGACAACCCTTGATGATTCCATGCCCTAACACTGAACCTAATATTTGTATCCCTCGCATTCTGTTATAACAGAATGTCAATAACCGTCAAGCTAGGGACACACACAATTAGATTTTGGTTGATGACTTGGTGCAGTCTCCTATAGACATGTCTATATTGGAGGTCCTCCAAACCTGTCCAACTCAACAAAAATACTTACTTTCAACCTTGAGGGAAGTCGACCCAGCTAATACTAGACTCATCACATTTGATCTAGATAGCGGAGAACCTTGTCTCCCCGCTCTGGTAGGTTTCTAGACACCAGTCAAGATATGGAACATCACAATTCATCAGTGTATCATTGATGAAGGCGCATCCACATGCATCATTTCCAAAAATGTATGGTAGAAACATTGCTCCCCTAAGCTTGTACCATCAACCATCACATTAAGAGCCTATGATGGTCGACCATCCTCCCCTGAAGATCTCTTTCAAAATTTCCTCGTCGAACTTAGAGGAAAAACCATCCTCATCAACATTGAGGTTATCGATGCCCTGCACAATTACAATATCTTGTTTGGACATAGATAAATGTATGCTATGAATGAAATGGCCTCTTCTGTGTTCCGAACGATGATGTTCCACCACAACGAGAAAATTGTCACCATCGACTGAATCACACATTATGAGACTAACTATTCTGCCAACATCAATAACATATTACCTCTTGTCTGCACTAGCTCAGATGCCTATTCACTCATTGATATGGGTCCCGACTTTTTCAAGGACCCATCCTTGTTGGGGGCATACCATGGAGCACCAACCCTCATACATCCTTCAACACAAGTGTGTGTTGTATCTTCCAATGGAACTAACACCGGAGACACCACTCCTCCCCCTAAGGCCTCTCCACACCTCGACGTCCCACCAGTTGAAGAAATTTTACCTCAGGGATTCCCTGAGAAACCTACTACACCACTTATCCCTAATTTCCCCCTCCCTCAGGGGAAAATCCCTATTTGGGAGACAATTCCCCAAGCCATCACTCAAATGGCCTTCTTCTACCCCCCGCCAGGAGAACAATATTTTCAAGTAGCCGCAATGCTTAACCTTCCCAACATGGTGCTCGTCATCCCTGTATGGTATCTACACCCACCCATGATGGTTCCTCAACCATCTCTCCCTCCTCATTTAGAGGGAATCCTGATGCAGATTCTAGTACTAGCTCCGACCACACCACCCTAACCCCTAATTGACAACACCACTACCACGGTTGGGGGTAGATGGAAGAAGAAAGATCCCACCACTCCACTCCCTCCCCAAGTTCAACCTCTTTGGACACTCTGTGAAAGAGAAGGAAACCCCACTAACATATGCCCCTCTCTTCCCGAGTTATGAAATCTGATCCAACTCCCTTGAGCAACCACACTGCTCACCGCTTCTACAAGCACGCCCAGTACTATGACCGCGTCCTCCACTATAGGCATTAAAGGGCTGCAAACCAAATTTGCTTGTGCCATCTGTTCAGAATATGGTCACTACGCTCATCATTTCCCAACTCTAACTTAGTTTCGCCAGACGCTAATGACAGTACGCCAAATCATGGATGATTTTAGGGGCTAAATTTGGCTCATGGGGTAACTTTACATGGTTTTTCCAAAAATTAGATTCCCTATTTTAAAAATGATTCGCCCAAATTCTATAGGATAAAATTATTTTACCTTAAAAATCGCCAAAATTTTATAAAAACTATATAAAATCCTTAGAAATTTGAATATTTTTACAAAAATATTGCCAAACATTTATAGTTGGCAT
>ML779381.1:476866-488366 GCA_009831015.1 Picea engelmannii
CATTGGGATATTATGTAACCTCTTTTGAATGTGAAAAGGGGCTCTTTAGGGCTCAATTAGGTCTTTGACCAGCCCACCATGAGGATTGAGCTCGGATTTGGTGTCAAATCGGCTTGGGAGCTGATCCATTAGTGGTTGGGAGGCCGACCAATTTCATAAAATGTGTCGTTTAGCAGGCGCGCGGGTTTTTTGACCAACAGCTGCGCCTTGTGCACATATGCGGGCATTATTCGTTGTTGTTACGCGCATATGCGCACACACCCAGATGCTGTAAAGCGCCCTTCAAATTTTTGGTCATTTTGTATAGTTTTTTCACCCTTTTGCAATGCTGAGGAATTAATCTTGTGCCATGAATGACTTCTTTCCTGTTTTGACGATGCGAAGTTCTTGTTACCGTGTGCAGACGAGATTTCAGTGATAACATATGCCCCCTGATGGATGAGGTTAGGAGAAAAATGTATAGCCGAAATCCATCAATGTTTCTTTTACTGAGAATGGTGTTGTAAGGGAGAGCAAGAGTGGGACCATGTAGAGCAATCCGTTGGAGAAGGAAGGAACATGTGGAACCCGACCTTCTACAAGGTGCGTAACAATATACAACTGTGTCCAAATGAGGTGGGCATGCCCCATGCTCGTATGATGTAACTCTGAAAAATGATGACGGGAATGTTGATGTAGACAACTGCAGTGCCCTCAGGGGCGGAATGATAAAGGCATAAGACAATTCTGCAAAGGAACATACTCTGAACCATCGGTAATGGTCACGGATGTAAACAACGACGGTGATGTGGGCATTGGTGGCCCTACCAAGTTCAGAGGTCTTCGGCAACTGATAAGAAAAAATGCAATAGTCACAAAGTAAGACCCACCGCAACATGAGAAAGTGTTGGCATCGAATGTTATGGGGGTCAACGACATCAGGGAGCAATGGTGGTTCCCCCTATGCCATCTGAGATCTCTCATTGAATGGGAAATGAGAATCAAGATACTGTCGCCCTTTTGGAACAGTGTGCTGATGTCGAAAAAAGGAGGACGCGACTCCCAGAAGCAAAGGGCTTCGCAGAATCTACTGTGGTGAAGAAGTGGCAGAGGTACATGGACGAAGTCAAGAAGTGGGAAGACTCCAGACTGCCCTTGGTTGGAGGGTGCGTGATATAAGGCGTGGTCGCAACCATGTGACAAGATCAAGTGTCAGGGGGACGACAAGATCAGGGGTAAGTTGTGCCAGAGGTGGGACAAGGTGAACAGATTCAGAGGATAAAGGTAAGTGACCTGGGTAGTACTCTGAAGATATAGACGATGTCTATAGGGGTAAATGAGAAGTAATTCTCCAACCAAGGGTGACATGGGTTGCATGTGGCCAAAAGGAAAGCAGGTCGCCATCAGTGATGACAAAAGGAAAAAGGGCGTTTGTACAATAAATAATGAATAATTTGGGAAAAATGTACAGATACAGAAACGGGTGCCCCAGTGTGAAATGAGTGCCCCAGGGAGGGCAGAAATTTCTGGGAAAACTGATGAAGGGTGGGGGCCCCATTGGCGAGTTTCTGTATGAGGTAGGTGAAATGAAGAGAGGTTCGCAGATGGGAAAACTGATGGTGGATGAAATGGTGGGTTCATGATCCTGCAGAGGTGCAGGTACAAAGAACATAACCATAAAGCGATGTGATGGGAGTCCATATGGGAAGCTAGCAAAAGGAAGAGAAGAAGTATGTGGTTAATTCGCAACATGAGGAAAGACTACCGAGACTCCCATCCTTAAGGGGTGATAAAGATCAGCATGAGTGTCAAAAGTGCAAAAAGGTGCTATGAATGAGACGACTCATGTGGGTAAGAAAGCTACCGGGTGCCAGTACCGTAGATGCAAAATAGAGGTGTGAGTACTGTAGAGCCGGAAATGGGTATCCTAAAGGCCAAAATCAGGGGGTGTGACTGGGAATGTAAATGCAGTACAACGGGAGAGACTACATGCCAGTGCTGAGTATATACCTGAAGGAATGATGTGAAGAGATGATGACCAAGTACCTACATACAGAACAACCAAATACCCAAAGTGAACAATATCTGAAGATAATAACAAATATGAACATGTATTAGATAAATGTGACAATGCGCATGCGTACTTGGCCATGATATGAAAAAAAGGCACCCTGGGGGCTCAGGATGAAAAGTGGCCCAGGGACAGCCATGATGTAGGTGGTGAGACGTTGATCCCGTGGCTAAAGACGGTTCGAAAAATGGATGCCGTGGGCTCCCAAAATGGTGAGTGGAAGTTTGGCAAAAGGCCTATATATAGCTGTAGCGCCCACATTGCCACCTCATATGTACCTACTGCTATAGTGATTTTCTAAGCAGATTCAGAGGAGATTGAGTGATTCCGGGAGCATGAGGTATTCGATTGACGGCCTGCGAGTTTCAGGTTAGTGGTTTGATCATCCTGCATAGAAGTAGGTTTCCAATTTTTGGGCAGGGTAGGTACGGGGGGTCGTACGGGGGTTTTAGGGGGTTTTTTGATGGGGTGTGGGCCCACATGCGCGGGCGACTTAGTGGAAGGCGCGCATGCGTGCGCGCCTATACACTGAATAAGATTGAATTCATGCGCGTGTGTAGGAATTTAAGGCGCGCCCTAGGGGCGCACTTGTGGTGTAGACAGGCGCACATGAGTGCGCGCCTGTGGGGTGAACATGCGCGCTCCCGGGCGCGCCTGTGGGTTTGATAGGTGCGCCCTAGCGTGCACCTATATTGTGAACAGGCGCACTCACGAGCGCACCTGTATAGTGAACAGGTGCGCATGTGTGCTCACCTGTGGGTGGTAAAACTACGCTTTTGAGGCAAGGTTTTAGGATGAAAAATTAGCTTTTTTTTTATGTATTGGATGGTTGCCTAAGCTAATATAGGGCTCTGGGTTGTGTGCAGGTGGCGAGCAGTGATCATGGATGTGCAGTGGCATGAGAGAGACCGGTCACAGCTACGAGATGCTGTGGCCAATGAACAGCCTGCAGTTCGAGCAGCTTTAGCAACCAGTGGGTTGCTAAAGTTCTTTGAGTGCCCGTTGATATGGGCAAATGAGTATTTTCTCTAGTTCCTGCTCCAGATGTGGAGCCCAGATCAGCACTTCTTCCTCGTGTGAGGAGAGAAGATACCCTTCACTGCGGTGGAGGATATATACTTCTTGACGGGGCTCCCCTTCCGGGGAACACCGTTGCCGGCAGAGCCTGTGCTGCCGAGGGAAACTCATCTGCGGGATGTCGCCAAGCGATATTGCTCAGGTGAGCGATGCATGGTAGGGATGGCAGTGAGTATCAGTTGGATTGATGCCCTGCTGCATCGTTGCATAGCAACGATGATTATTCGAGTTTACGGGTCCCTAGCGACCCACTGGATCAATGGTGGTGAGTTGTTCCTGATGGAGAGGGTGGTGGCGGGCCGTGAGTGGTTCGCCTAGGGTTTGACTTTGCATGCGCGGATGATCACGCAGCTGGACCGTTGTCGGTCCATAGGCACTGGGGAGTTTGATTTTGGCTCCATCCTGGTAGCCTATTTCTTAGAGAGGGTGCCGATGTTGTGCCCGCGGGTTTTGTTGGAGGCGCCTGGGGTGCGAGAGCCTCGACTGAGGCGATGGTCTTCGATTTTGGTTCGCCACGGTGGTGGCGAAGGTGGGCACTACTTTACTGCACAGGTGGCACAGATATGGTGGCAGATGCCACAGGCTATATTGCAGTACCCCTATGCTGGGGTGGATTTCCGGGGGGACCCAGACATGGTGTTGCCTCCTGGGGAGGTGTTCGATGATAGAGGTATGTTGTGTACTTGTGTGTTTTGATTTATGCTATGATTGTGAGATACCAGTGCATATGTTTGATGTATAGACACTGATACCATCTGTTGTTTGTTGCTTTGTGTATGTGAAGATTTGGCACCTCGCGGGCGCGAGGTGGAGTTATATAGACCGTCGGCGCAGCCAGAGGGGAGACCTCCACGTGGAGAGAGACGCGGACGCGATGAGGCTGTGGGGCGACCTGCAAATCCTGTGAGACCGGCGAGGAGGCGTCGATTTGATGACCCTGGTGTGGGGCCATCACATGATCCTCCGGCGGCAGCCGGAGGAGATTTGGATGATATACGCCATTGTTTTGAGACGGTGTTTTGGGACGTGCCTGAGGGCATGTGGATTCGTATCCAGGACGAGGAGTTCCTGGAGCAGTGTATAGGGTTACCGCCACCATGGCGGTCGATCATGCGTCGAGCAGCTGTGCTTGCCGCCATGACCAGTGGACGCCTGTCGCCGGGGCAGGAGGGTCCTGCAGGTGCTCCACCACCACTGCCTGGGGCAGGTAGGGGTGGGCCACCACCTCCTCCTGAGGGAGGGGCAGCTGGGGGTGCGATAGAGGCACCCTGATTGTATCATGTATTTTGTATGCTATTTTTGATAGGCTGGTGAGCCGATTTTTGTACTAAGATGTGGTACGGGTCGGAGGGCCAATGTATTTTTGTTTGTATGTAAACATTCGAATGGCCGGGGAGGCCTTGATATATATATGAGTATACCTCTTTTTTGAGATCCAAATGTGTTTTACATGTGTTGATGTTGATGATGTTGATTCTATCTATATGCTGTGACAGGATATATGAGATGTTTATGTATGTGTAGCTTGATGTGATATATGCCAATCTAGCACCATGTTAGCTATTTTGTCTGTTGTTTGATTCAATTCTCTTGGAATATGTGTAAATGTAATGGAATCAAAATGTCGAGATAATAATCTAACCTGCAGGTATTTGCGAAAGAGGCACGGATCACGTACACGGTACACATTGTTGAGTTGGAGAACGACCAGTTGAGAATCGAGGAAAACGCTAAGATGACGAATATGATGATGCTGGGCATCAGTCAAGAGGCCAATGACAACAGTGTATTCAGCTTGGTTATTGGTTGCTAGACCTAAACAAATGCCGCTGGAATGTAGCATTTCATGTGAAGGGGTGTAGAGAGCCCAAGTAGCCGAAGCGAGATTTTGTGTCCAACGGCTGGCGCCGTCAGCGTAACCAATGTGGTAAGCTGGTGGAGGAGTCATCTGTCAATAGCACAAAGGATAGTTTAGATGAGGGAGAAAGAATATTAAAAATGCTAAAAAGAAAAAATAACCTAAAGTAGCTTGACTACGTTTAAGCATAAAATTTCTTGAGGTATAACCCATTGACGGGTTCTTTGAGCAAGAGGCCTTCGGGGGAGGGCAGGATGTATGCGCCTTTGGTGAGGCAATGTTGGATGATGTAAGGGCCATGCCAAAGTGATTCGAATTTTCCGTGGCCAAAGGTATCGTGAGCGATATCATAGGCGGGGACAAGGTCGCCTTCACGAAATGATCGAAGGTTGACATGGCGATCAAAGGTAGCCTTGGATCATTTTTTAGCTGCCTCGTTGTTCTGTAATGAGGATCGATGATCCTCATCCAGAGACTCCAAGTTCAGCAAGCACTGCTCTATTGGAGTAGTGTCAGGTAAAAGCTCAATTGCGGTGCCAAGGGTGGGAATTTCGCACTCGATGGGAAGAGTTGCCTCGACCCCATGGACTAAGTGAAATGGTGTGAAACCCATGGAGGTTTTCACTGCCGTTCGATAAGCCCATAGCGCGGAAAATAACATATGGTGCCAATTGGTTTTATGTTTATTCACCGTGCACTATAACATGGTCTTGAGGACTTTGTTGACTGCCTCGACCTGTCCGTTTGACTGAGGGTAGTATGGTGAGGAGAACTCGTGAGAGAAGCCTAACCGAGATGAGAGTTCGATGAAAATCTCATTCTCAAAATGTTTCCCATGATCGGAGACGAGTTGGAGTGGTACTCCGAACCGGGATATGACGTGGTTGAAGAAAAAACGCGTTGCTATGTCAGCGGTGTTGTTGAAGGTGGGCATAGCTTCGGCCCATTTAGTGAAGTAATCGACAGTGACAGCAATGTATTTGTGACCATTGTTGGAGGGGGGATTACAAGTCATAAAGTCAATGCCCCATTTACAAAAGGGGCCTACAGTGATGACCGGGTGAAGAAGAGCGGGGGGAGCGCGGGCTTTGTTGGCATAGAGCTGATATTGCTCACATCGTTTCATGGCATGAATGCAATCATGAAATAGGGTAGGCCAAAAGTAACCAGCCCGGATGATATTCTGAGCCATGGCGATGCCCGAAAGATGGCCCCCACAGGCACCGCTGTGGCAGTCATTTAAGACTCTGTTGGCCTTGTCAATATTCAGGCAGCGACGAAGAATGGTGTCGACGCCCCGTCTATATAGGATGTCACTGATGAGGAGATAGCGGGGGGCCTGGTGGCAAATGTGCCGACGATCATCTCATGATAGGTGATTCTCGAAATTTTGAGTTCGTAGGTAGACGAGAAGGTCACCATACCAAGGATCATCAGAGGCGATGTAGAAGAGATGTTCGTCGGGAAAGTCGGTATTGACGGGGGCAGTGGGTGTGTCAGAGGGAAGGGAGGTGACAAGTTCGGTGAGAACGAGGGCCTTCTTACTCTTTGGTGTTGAGAACTCAAGGTCGTACTCCTGAAGGATAACGATCCATTGAGTGAATTTTCTGTTAACTTGTCTACGGCTGAGCAAATATTGCATAGGGTTGGAATCTGCGATGACCCTGGTGGTGCGAAGCAGAATGTAGTGACGCAGTTTCTGGACTGCGAGGACAACTGCAAGAGCTAGTTTCTCTTCATGATTGTACTTCAAGGGTGGTCCTGAGAGGTTCTTACTGACATAGTAAATGACGTGTTCATGATTTTCATCTCCGAGCTGGACGAGGACGCCGACTACTGATATAGTTGATGCTAATACGTAGAGGATGTAGTCACGATTGTAGTCAGGTGCACTAATCAAAGGTGCACTTGAAAGTGTTGTTTTGAGGTCATCAAATGACTATTGGGCATAGTTGTCCCAATGAAAAGGGATGTTGTGCCGCAGTAAGCGAAGAAAACCATGTGCGCGTATAGCGTAATCGGGAACAAAGCGTTGAAGAAAGTTGGCTTTGCCCTGTAGACTTTGTAGTTGTTGCAAATTTCGTGGAGGTGGAATTTCGGTGATGGCTTGGACTTTGAGTGGGTCCACGGTGATACCGCTCTGTGAAACAATAAAACCAAGGAGGCATCCTGCGGTGATGCAAAACACACACTTGAGGGGGTTCAAGTGGATGTTATATTGATGACACCATTGAAAGATGATTCGTAAATCATCGAGGTGTTGGGTACGCTTCTTGGATCGAGCGGTGAGGTCGTCCAAGTAGGCGAGGATGATTGTAGCCAGATCATGAAAGATGTATGTCATGGCCCGCTGGAAAGTTGCACCGGCATTTTTGAGGCTGAAGGGCATGACACGATATGCAAATGTACCCCACGGGGTAATGAATGCAGTTTTGTACTGATCGGTTGGGTGGATCTGAATTTGGTTATAGCCAGAGAAGCTGTCCATAAAGGAGAGAGCCTTGTGGCTGGTGAAATCATCGATAATTTGGTCGATGAAAGGCGTTGGGAAGTTGTCCTTTGGACATGCATTATTGAGATCGCGAAAATCAGTGCAGACGCGGATAGATCCCTATTTTTTGTCGACGGGTATAGGGTTGGAAACCCATGATGTATACGCAATGGGGTAAATAAATCCGGCCGTACGTAATTTGTCGATTTTGGCTTTGATAGCCGCGACCTTGGATGGGTGTAGCGGTCGTTGTTTCTGGCGAACTGGTGTGATGTCGGGCCAGGTGTTGATGCGATGTTCGACGATAGAGGGGTTGAGGCCAGGCATCTCCGTGTATGACCAGGCGAAGATATCCCTATATTCCTGGAAGAGGGCTTTGTATGTGGTGATTTCCTGAGGAGTGAAAGAAGCTCCAATGATGATTTCTTCGATAATGCCCAGTTTAATGGAAATGTCGATTTTGATGGTGGGGGAAATGTTAGCCAGATTACCTTATTCAAAAGCGTCGGGTGCAGGAATGGGATTGTTGAACCAATCGATAGGCCCTGATGAGATAAAGTCTTTGGTTTTGACCGCGTAAATGGGATTGTGGCTAGGAGGCATGATGGCGTCCTACGGAAGGAAGAGAGCAAGATGATGAAGTGCATCCCAGGGAGAGTCTGGGTGTTGTAGCTCTTCCAATATGTCTTCGTCGCAATGGAAACGACGGGAATATAATGGATCATGAAGAGTGACCTCAGTGATAGTAGGAGTGCCCCCTACTGAAGAAACAGAGGGGGTATCACGAGGAGAGGGTGAGGGTTCACTCGACATAAACCATATATTGAGGTACTGAGGGGTACCCGTAGTGGTGGGATGGCAAGTCTCCGCAGGGGGATGAGCGGGAGAGTTGGGTGGGTTATGGGGTAAATCCTCAGATATGTCATCTAAGAACCAAGGAGGTGTTGGGAGTGCCTCAGGTTCGGGAGAAATGACATGTAGTTCCTCGAGTGGTGAGGTCAGGTCAATTGCTACCACAGTGGGTTGATGGTGGAGGGCCAATTGACGTTGTCTATATGCCAGGATCATAGGACACTGGTATGTAAAATGAGCCAAGGAATCACAAAGAGAGCAAGGGCATCTCATGCGTTCATTGACTGAAGTGGTGACATAGCGAATGTCAATGAGAGGTGTTGTAGATGACGTAGTAGGGCGTGGGTTGTTCTGAAAGTCCTAGCTTATGATAGCTAATGCCTGTCGGAAACGAGGCAGTGCTGGGCAATGATGGGTGTAATGGCCATACTCAGAAAAAATGGCACACGTGAATTTGGTCTTCAACCCTTTACTACTAGACGGCTGGGTGACAACAGTAGTAGTGGGTGGTGTGGGGGTTGGATTGGGGGGAATCAAATTCCGTAATTCTGGTAGTGATGGGCACTTATTAGTTTGGTGACCCTCTTTGTCACACAATGTGCAAGGTGGTGAGATGCGCGGAGGAGGTGGAGCTGTGGGCTCCTTCGTTTTTCTCCTACCCCCAGCTTGAGCAAGGGGGGTAGGGAGTATGGGGGTATTGGGTGTGAGGATGGGAATCGTCATGGGGAGGCCTTCCTGTGGGGGAAGGGATGGGTGAGGGACCATCTCAGGTGGATGTAAATACCACACTGGGATGGCTAGCACCATGTTGGGTAGGGTGAGCGTTGCGGCTACCTGGAATGCTTCTATACCGGGTGGAGGGTAAAAGAAGGGAATTTGAGTGAGGGGTGGGGGAACTGTCTGCCAAATGGGACTAGGCCCCTGAGGGGGTGTTGTTTCGTGGACTATGGTGGTCGATGAGTTCGCAGGAGGCTCCTGTGGGAGTGGTGCTGTGACTGCTGAGACGTCAGGAATGACTGAAGCCTCCTGAGGAGGGTGAGTATCCTCCTGATGAGTGATGACGCATACTTGACTAGGGGGAAGGAGTGGTGGTGCTCCATGGTACGTCCCTAACAAGGATGGATCTTTAAAAATCCCAGGACCCATATCGATGAGTGGATATGCATCCTTGTTGGTGTGAATGAGAGGAAGAATGTTATCGAGACTGGCATATGGGTTTGTCTCGTAATGTGAGACTTGGTCAATGGTTACAATCTTTCCATTGTGGGGGAACATGATTGTTTGAAAGACAGATGATGCCACTACCTTCATAGCATACATGTAGCTACGTCCGAGAAATATATTGTAATCGAGCTGGGCGTCAATAACTTTGATGTCAATGAGAATAGTTTTACCTCTGAGTTCCACGGGGACATTTTGGAAGAGCCCTTCAGGAGAGGATGGTCGTCCGTCATAAGCTCGTAAGGTGATGGCAGAAGGTATCAGTTTCGGGGAACCAAGCTTCTGCCATACTGTTTTGGACATGATGCATGTAGATGCCCCTTCATCGATGATTCATCGATGGATGATGATGTTCTGTATTTTTACTAGTATTTGAATAGCAACTGTGGCGGGAAGATGCGGTTCGCAGCTATCGAGGTCAAAGGTGATGAGTCGAGTATCGACAGGGTCGACTGCGCCCAGAGCGGAAAGTAGTCATTTTCACTGAGTAGGACAAGTCTGGAGGACTTCCAAAACTGACATGGCAGCCGGGGATTGTGCTAAGTCATCTACCAAGCTGTAATTATGAGCGGCCCTAGCCTGCGGGTTGTGGACATTCCTGCACAATGGGATGCGAGGGATGCGTAATGGTGGTTCGGCGGAAGGGCGAGGGATCACCAATGGAGGTCCCGTCGGTGTAGGGTTTGTTTCTGGGGATGTAGGGGTAGACTCAGCTGTTGCAGGATACTGATGGTTGCATGTTTGCAGAAGGATTTCTTCCTCACTGGTGAGGAGTATCGTTCGATCTGCTGGATTGTTGGGGTTGTGGTATTGACCCACCTGAAGTGGGGGATGCTGCATGTCCTGTTGGGTGTTTATAACGCCTTGATGTGGGATAGGATTTTGTAGCACGGTGGGAGGAGGTTGTTGTGCATATTGTTGTTGTGCCTGCTGCGAGGCAGGTTGCGCAGGAGAAGGGGGGATGCTCCCGGATTCTTTCAACCTTTTGAAATCAGTGATCTGGGGACAATGGTGAGTGTAATGACCATATATGCCACAAAGAGCACAAGGGTGGATAGTTTTAACAGTATTCCGCCCTTGGCGTTTGTTTTTATTGCCCCCTTGGGGGTTTTGGTTCCCTTGGTTCTGATTGCCCCCAGTGGGTTGATGTTGTGGGGGTTGATTCCCGCCTTGACCAGGATTGTTGTTATTCCTGTTCCTTCCTTTCCTCTTAGTGTTGTTTGATGGGTGAGTTGGATTGGCTGTATTCAACTGTTCAAAATTTTGATATTGTTGAGCAGCAGAGGGTTGAACAAAATTGACCCCGGTATGAGGATGTGGGGGAGCCATGGGTTGTGGAGGACCCAGAAAGGGAAAGTAAGGGTTCTGTGGTGGTGCGGCTCCATAAGGTACATAGGAAGGTGTGGCACTTTCACTAGTACTATAAGGTGATGTGGAGGGGGGACCACTGGTGTTTGGAAGAGGTGGATGTATGGGAGGTGCCGGTGGTGGTCCACTAATGGGTGGAGGTGTAGCAATAGGGTATGGCTGTTGGTAAGGGGGTGGGGGGTAATAAGAAGTTCCCCCATATGCTGGTGGGTATTGAGGGGTCCCATACATTGGTGGTGGTTGGGGTTGTGGACTATGGTGCGTGGTAGCACCTATTAGCCCGTCTGCTGAGTGAGACATCCCTGGTTTGTCTTGACCAAATGGCACAGGTTTTGGTAGATCAGGTAGTACCGTGTATAAGTACCCTGACTGTGCGTAGATGAGGTCATATTGTTGGGCTTTACTGATGGCTTCTTCTTCGTATTGAGGGAAGGTAGAAGTGACATCCTTCCCGAGGAGAGCGACAAGTGATCTAAGAAACCAGTCAAGACATTGTTGTTTGGTGGTTTCTGCTTTACACAAACTACGTCGCCTACGCCACTCATGAATGTGGTCAGCAATGTGGGTGGCTGAGGACTGTTTG
>ML779381.1:491650-548959 GCA_009831015.1 Picea engelmannii
TTACAATGAAAAGATGAAAATGTGGGTGAAAGAACTCCAAGCTTATTCACTCAAGAGAGGGGTGAATAGCTCTATGAAATGCAGCTTGTGATGTTTATTGCCAAAGAATGAGTCCTTAGCAATCTCAGCAGCATAACAATACAAAGAATTCCTTGAGAAAATGTTGGTTATTCATGGCTTTTTATAGCCCAACATTGGGATATTATGTAACCTCTTTTGAATGTGAAAAGGGGCTCTTTAGGGCTCAATTAGTTCTTTGACCAGCCCACCATGAGGATTGAGCTCGGATTTGGTGTCAAATCGGCTTGGGAGCTGATCCATTAGTGGTTGGGAGGCCGACCAATTTCAATAAATGCGCCGTTTAGCAGGCACGCGGGTTTTTCGCCCAATAGCCGCACCTTGTGCACATATGCGCACATTATTCGTTGTTGTTACGCGCATATGCGCGCGCACCCAGATGCTGTAAAGCACCCTTCAAATTTTTGGTCATTTTGTATAGTTTTTTGACCCTTTTGCAATGCTGAGGAATTAATCTTGTGCCATGAATGACTTCTTTCCTATTTTGATGATGCGGAGTTCTTGTCGCCGCGTGCGGACGAGATTTCAGTGATAACAATAATCATATGCTACACTATCAAAATCACAAAACATAAATGCACAAACATACCTATCTAGTCCCATACCTCTCCAGAAGGCAACACCATGTCTGGGTCATGCTGGTAGTCCATCCCACTGTATGGATACTGGAGTATCACCTGTGGCATATGACTCCACACACATGCACTCGTGGCCGTAAATTAGTGTCCACCCTCTCCCCATTCACGACACACCAAAATATGGTCCCACCACATCAATCATGGATCATACAGCCCTGCAGGTACCATCAAAATCCTCGAGCGCAACATAGGTATCCTCTCCAGAAACCATGCCACCAAGATGGACCCAAAAAAAAAATCACCGGAGTCAGTGGTCGGACACCGGTGAATCTTCCCCATCATCCTAGAGTGCAGCATCAACTCCAAGGCAAAAAACTCCCCATCTAGGACCCTCTCTACAATCCTCAGTTGACCCCCCGTGATGTGCTGAGTAGCCAAGGATCCATAGATCCTCACAACCATAGTTGTGATGCACTGAGACAAGATCTCATCCATCACCTCAATATGGACAACCGAACTTGACATCGAGTTTGGCCCCGAAAAATGGCGTTGTACCATATCTATCAGTCTCACATCCCCTGACTACTAGGGGTCAACAGGCAGGGCCATTCCCTAGAAGGGGAGCCCCATCAAAAAGTATACATACTCAACAAATGAGAGTGTCAGCTATTTTCCCCTCACAATGAAGCACTGCAAATCAATGCTCCACATAGATATCAGATACTGAAGCAGGAACTCCTGCAACCGTATCAAAGGGAAATCAAAGAACTTGAGTAGCCCATAGGCTGCCAAGTGTCTCTGAACCCTTGACTGCTCTCTCACCACCTCTCGGAGGCGCTCCCAGAATTTCTAGCTCCAGTGGACTGGCATAATGAATCTCCTATCACATGTTGATCACCTGCATCCACACAGCAACACTTGGTCAACCCTCATCATTGATCAAAAACATAAAAAATTCAAAATTTCAACCACCCTTAGCTTCGCCTCCAGTGCGTGGCTTTCACCCCCACAGGTGTGCACATATGCGCGCCTGTTCGTTGTACAATTGCGCATTAATGTGTAGCTGTCGGAGAAATAGTTGTGCATGAATGCGCAACTATCATGCCTAAATGCGCAACTGTCACGCCAACAAGTGTGCACATATGCGCACCTGTTCTCTACACAGTTGTGCACTGATGCACAACTGTCTAATAAACAGTTGCACACAGTGCATAGCTATAATTCTAACATGCGCACATCTCAAGCACGCTTGCTTTTCCCTCCAACGTGGCCCTATGCATGACTGTATCATGCACAACCACACATTATGTGTGGGAGATGGAATTATACCTACACATCTACACGAGAGTATCCTTCCTTCTCTCGCACATTACTGGGACCACCCCTAAACTTACCATTGTACAGTCATCCGTACGACCCCTAACTCAACCCTAGAAAATGAATATTGTACAGGAGGATGGGACCACTAACCTGACTCTCACAACTCCTGGATCGGTCAGCTTGAGCTCCCATAATCTCTGAAAATCCTCCAAATATTGTTGTCAATTCACTATAGGGGCGGGTACAAATGAGGTGGAATTGTGGGCCCACCAACCATATATAGTCCCTTTTTCCAAACTTCCAAACTCAGTTACAGGACCTCAGAGCCTATGTTTCCTGATCTATCTTTAGCCATGGGATTAGGGTTCCACCATATACACAGCCACATTCCCTGGGTCACCATCTACACTCATCCCCAGGGGAGAATTTTTCTCACATCACGTCTAGGTACGCATGCTCATGTTCAAAATTATCAAATAACTGTTTTATGTTCTTTATCATCAGATATTGTTCACATCGAGTATTCAGTTTTAATGTCTGCAGGTACTTGGTCATCACAACTAGCGCAACCCCTTCAAGTATATGTTCGACACTAGCATGTAATCATTCCCTTTGAATATCAATTTCATCTCCCAATCACACCCTCCAACATTCACATTTAGGGTCCTTACATATGGCTCTGTAGTACCATCACCTCTGTTATATTTTGGTATTGTCACTCGGTAGCACTCTCCCCCACATGAGTTGTCCCATTCATAGTTCCCCTTAGTACTTTGACACTCATGCTGCTTTCACCCCTAGGGATGGGAGTCCTAATAATCTTATGCACTCCTGAGAATAAGCCACATATTTCTTCTCATCATGTTGCTAGCTTTCCCAATGGACTCCCAGGATATCTCATCTCGGTTCTATCTGACTACACCTCCACAGTATCATTAACATTCCATTTCATCCACAATCAGTTTTCCCCTCTGCTAATTGTCCTCGATTCATTTCCCTCATACAGAAACCCACCCATGGGGCCCCCACCCTCCACTAGTTCTCTTCGCAACTTGTGCCCTCACAAGCCAAGCCATCTTGCACTGGGGAACCCGTTTCTCTATCTATACACTCATCCCAAATTATTCTTTATTTATTTGGTAATTGGAAAAAGCCTTTGTTTCCATCATTTACTTAGCTTTTTGTCATCACCTTTGATGACCTTCTTTTCCCGGCAATGCAACCCATGTCGCCCTTGGTTTGGGAATCCACTCTCCTTTTCTCATTTTGACATTGTTCATAAACCTCGAGTATCCCAAAGTCCATGTACCCCTGATCTCTGAGTTTGTCCACTTTTTCAAGCCTCTGGCACAATCTAGCCCCATATCTAGTCGTCCCCCTAACACTAGATACATTTTTTGGTTGTTGCCACTCATCCTTCACACATACCCCCAACCAAGGTAAATATTGAATCTCACTGCATCTTGACTTCATTCAAGTTCCCTATCATTTCCTGATCTTATTTCTATGGATTTCATGAAGCCCTTTGCTTCTTGGAGTCACATCTCCCTTTTTGTCGACATCAACACAGTTTCTAGATGGGTGACAGTATCTTGACTCTCATTACATTTATAATGAGGAGTCTCGGATGACACAAAGATAAATCCCATTTCTCTTTGATATCATTGACCCCCATAACATTTGATTTCATTTAAATCTCATGTTACGGTGGGTCTTACTATGCGACTATTGTAGTTTTTTTATACCAATCGAAGACCTTTGAATTTGTTAGGCCATCAATGCCTATGAGTCATCGACACTTCTTACATACATCCTTTCCTCGTTTCAGAGTGTGTTCACCATTCAAAATTTTCATCTGTTGTTATCAAATTGCCTCGGAGGGTGCTGCAGTTATCTACACCAACATACAACTTGAGTTACTTTCTTACATTTTGAGTTACATGAAACGAGCATGGGGCATGCCCACCTCATTTGTATATAGATTTTTTTTTTTTTTCTCCCTAGAGAAATATTTGGGTCCCACAGTTTCCCCTCTCCCTCCGACGGATCGCTCTTGCAGTTCCTCTCAACACTATTCATTACAATGGCACTCTCAGTAGAATAAACATTGATGTATTTCAGCTATACGTATGCTCCTAACCTCACACATCAGGGGGCATCTGTTATCAGTGAAATTTCGTCCACAACATTGCACACAAATAATTACAGAAATACAACAATGCCAAACAACTATTAGTTCACATGCAGCACCAAAATGCATTTACATAAGGCAAAAACTATACAACTTGGAAAAAATTGACATGTGCAAACTCACTAAAGGAAGCGCACCCACAGTGCACGGGCCAAAGAAGCCTGTAGAGCAGACAATGAACCATATGCGTGATTGTGTACAATAAAATTCATGCACTCTTGTGAACGACACATTTATGGTTCTTGTCATCCCCTCAACCACTTATGGACCAACACGCAACTTAATTTGACTTGCAGATCTGAGCTAAATCCGAATGGGGGGCTAGTCAAGGACCAAAGGGTGCCCTAAAGGGACCCTTGTTCACACTAAGAACCAATTGAATATTGCCTTGAATAAATGCTATAAAATGAGGCCATGGGTGCACTAAGAAACCAAGATCTTCATAGTATTGTTATGTTGCCTCAATTCTCTCTTGAGAATCATCTTTTCTCCTAGGAGCATTCTAGCATCATTCCAATAGGCCATTCCACTCACCTCTTGAGGGAATATGCATTGATTTTCTTAATCATTTTCCATTTTTCTTCCATTGTAAGAAGAGATCTCTATTAGGGAACTCAAGAGCCCTCCCAAGGAGGAAGAGGGGACTCATAATTCCTCATTTTTCTCTACGATGTTTTTCCAACTAATATAGTTATCCATTGCTGGCATAATCTTGGTCATTGGTTGATTGTTTATGGTTCTAAAAGTTTCCTATGCACTCTAGTTTTATATCCTTAGTTGTTTTAGTTTGTTTACTTGTTTATGTCATGTGCTTGACTTGTTTAATCCTTTCACTAACCTTTGTCTTCTCTAGCAAGCCCAACTAGGCATGCAAGTGCCCTTGTTTTGCTCACCCAAGTGACGAAATGGACACAACAAGCCTCTTAAAGGTGGGGTTTCTTTCATGTTGAGGAGTAGTGATGTCAACAACTTCAATATGATTCTTATAAGATTGGGATTTTCCTTTTTCCTGGGTTGAGGTATCTGCTGCATCATCCTTCACAGGGACATTTTTCTTGGTTGTTGCTCTAGTAAAAGGCCTCCTAGGTTTAACTTTATCTGCAACAATGGGTGAGGAAAAAACAAGATTTCTTCCTTTCAAGCCCATGGATTTTCTTGAAGGAACCTCCATAGGGATAGGATCTACCATGGGTGAAGCTTCTCTATCTGGAAGTTGTGAAGGACCTCCTACTTCTGCTTCATTTGTAGATCTGACAACTTTATCACTCATCGTCACCTTTTTCTTCTTGCTAGCATATGAATGTACAATCCTCTCAACAGGAGTAGGACTTTGTCTCTTAGACTGTGGAGTGGGAGAAAAATATAATTGAAACTGTGATGAAGTTAGGAAGGTTTCCCAATCAATGTTTGTCTTCCTCAACTCTTCCATCACTAACATCTTAATAAGGCTAGAGTGGAAAACATTGGTGTCTACTTTCTTTGACTTGGCTTGAACTCTGTTAGACATCTTACCAATGCTTCTAAAAAGATAAAATGGAAGGTTCATGGCTTATTTTCCTATGAAGTGTAGCAATAGCCTTATGTGGTATTGGTACACCATGTTGAACCTCCCCTCACATGTGAAATATCTTTGGATAACTCTCAACATCTTGTCAAAACATTCAAGCATGTGGCTTCTAGGTACTCCCTTGGGAATGTTGTCCTTCTGATATTATGGCTTAAGGAATTCCTTTGAGAAGGAATAATTTAATGACATAACTTTGAACCATTTCTCTCCACTGTTGGGTATTTTTGTTGCAACAGAGATGGAATTCTCTGATACATCAAACTATAACATTCCCACCTTTGTTTTAGTCCCATTAAAGTTGAGTGCAAATTCTTTGGCCACCTTTGGATGCCCCCTTTGCATCTTTTGATAGAAATTTAGGAAACCTACCCTTTGAAAAGATTCCTTGAACAAAGGTTCATAGTTAAGGAGATGCATATTATAAGGCTTTGTCCTCACAATCTCTCCTCCCTTTTGAGTCTTCTTGTGTTGTTTACATACACAACACAAGAATTATTTCTTTAATTCGTTATAATATCTAGGTGTTGGAAAACAGAGTACACATGAATTTAGGGTTTAAATGACAATATTGTTTTCATAAGGCTCACGTTGCCAAATATTTACATACACCACTTTATGCACTTCAAGAGTATGAGACAAAAATATCTTCAAATAGGAGGGATAAAGGAAAAGAAACTGAGATTTATAATAAAAGGAAGACAAGGGAGAATTCTCTGCTAAAACAGGGCTTTCATTAGCATAAATATTAGTTGGAATCATTAATGATGTATGTGATTTAATTCTGGTTCTATAGATGCTCAACCATACATCTCATGTTTGATAGGGGTCAAATTCAATGTTTAAGGATAAACTTCAAAAGGATGCAGAAGATTAGGATTGCAATAGTTCTAGAACAGAGGGTTCGCATCGCCAGAGCAACCAGTTCACAACGCTAAGGAATTTCAGTGGGACATATGGCTTCTTAGAAAAGGAAAAGATGCATGAGGTCAAGGTAACAGTCTCAACCGGTGGACATGATTCAAAAATCCATGGATATGGATTCGAAGGTTGGTATAAAATGATTTTGGATAGTTTGCAGCGGCAATAGATAAACCAACATAAATACATTCTCTCAACCTTTAAACAACATGGAGACCATCAAGGAGTACCTGATAAACCTGTTTTTGATGTTGATGTCTGTAAAATTGAGTTGGTGTGTTTGAAAGTTATCCAATCTCCAATGATCCTCTTCATCCAGTCTACAACACCAGTTCACAATGCCAAATTCCAACACAACTTGCACACTTCAAGGAGACTGTTAGAAGATCTATGACATAATCCCTGAAAAGTTGGTTAAATGAAGGTGCTCAAAACAATGAAATCCCCTTTGAAATGATTCTTAACTGCAATGATCACAAATGAATGCATGAAGTACTTATGAGTACGCTGCGAACTCTCTTGGTGAGTTGGTACCTTTGTATAGCGATAAGATAATAGGTAGGTAGGGCCTGAAATATTGCTGCTTATACCGATACCTTCCCCTCGCTACTATAGGGGGGAAGGTATAACCGATAGGTATAAGCGGAGATCCCCTATTATTCCTATTATGAAGTGGTTCGCATGGGATAGTGTCCATTACGTTCTCTTATATAATATATTATCGCGTGAAGTAAGCGGGAAAGGGATATCCCTCCCAAAGAAATAGGGACAAGCCCCTACCTAAATGAATGAAAAGGAAAAACCCGAAACGAGCGAGGTAAAATTAGATTTCTGCCTCCTAGCAAGCGCCTCGGAGCTAAAGCGACCCCCTGGTAGGTGTGCTAGAACCGAACTAGCAGTGAGGTAAGTGATAGCAGCAGTTCGGTAGGACGGAACTAGCAGTGAGGTTGTACAACGATAGCAGCAGTTCGGTAGGGCCAGTGAAAGCATTGTTGTAGGGCCATCATCTAGTTTGTAAGCACCACTTGGATTTGCTGGGATTGCTCGCTCCGGCAGTTTGGTTAGGCAGCGATGAAATTACTCCTTTTGTTTATCTAACAATGCTCGAGGGCTTAAGGTCTTCCCTTGCTGCTGGGCTTAAGGGAGTCAGTCCCAGATCTTCAAATCCTCCTGATTCGGCTCATGCTCAAGAACTTCCTCCTTCTCATAGTGGACTGATGAGTGGTGCTTACCAACCATATTCTKCTCCTCCGAGGTTATCCAGAGTAGCCAGAGCATAATACAKATGGAAGAAAGATGAAAGCATCTGGACCAAGAGGGTCTTTTGGGACCCTGTAGGCCCTATTATGCATAACTGAGAAGAGGAACCCGTTTGATGATGACTCACGAGTTTCTGGGCAAGCCAGAGCAATGTGTAKCACTTTTCATAACCCAAATCTCCCCAYGAATAGGGGAAGGAAAGTACTTCTGGCGTACCCAGAGAACCCTTCGAATAAATCCATCTGCCGAATAAATCCATCTGCTGCACATATTGGTGCTCTGACATGTGGGCTCTGACTGTATCTATAGCTGAAGTAAGTAAATGGACTTTCGTGGTGCTAGCTACGGATCGTGAGTGAAATTCTTCGAAGCTAATTCCCCATGAGAAAAGAACCTCGCCATTCTTCTCATTTAACTCAGCGCATAGGGCATTTAACCCTCGGCGTGAGGAAATACAAATGTAAAAACTCTCCTGGGATAACCAGGAAGATTTGAATGCCAATTTCCGCGGTTTCTCAATCATATCTGTAGATAGGAGTTGTGGGAGCGGCAATCACTGATACCTTTGCGGGAAGGTCTATCTATAGAGCCTCTTTAATAAGCTATTGACGTTCTAAAGCAGCTAGTGACGTTAGTTTTCCCAGAATGACGTTCGTTAGTTTCCCCAGCTAGTAACAACGGAGGAAGTTTGGGGCTACGCACAGGAATAAAATTGTTTATGTCGCGGTGTTACTGTGAGTTCAACTGTGTCACTATTTGTGTAACTGTGTTCCTGGAACGGACATTGACAAAATGAAATATTGACAGAACGAAGGAATCGGAAAGCTTCGATAAATTGGGAAGCAATGACTCTCTATCTAAATCTAACCCAAGCACAGGAATAAAATTGACTATAGCGCGCTTTCCACCCACCCACATGCCCTCTCTATCTTAAGAGGTGAATTGTTTCAGTCCGCCTTTAAAGTCTTTAAAGTCCAAGTAATAATTGATTGCTCGAACAAAGCCCCTACAGGGTGAGGTATCGAACTCTCGACTAAATTTATAAGTACTCCCGTAAAGAACCGATAAGTTTCGTTTCAAGGCGCGGCCGCTTGGTGAGGGAATCTTTGTCTTTTGTCCATAGGAGACACCTCCGTCCTCAGTAACATCCCTTCCTATCCTGATAGTATCCTTTTTGACAGTCCTTTTTCACCCATTTCCCTTCCCGCCAGTCGAGGCCCCGCCAGCTTCATCCCCGCCAGCCATCAATCGATTCCATAGAGGAAAGGGCAGGGGAGAAACTACTTGGTCACATCAGGCTTGCGGCAATCCAAGTTGGTGGGTCCAGGACTTCCGGCAAGCACAAGAGAGTTAAGCAAGAAAATCATTCTCGCCCCTTGCCAGTCTTTTCACACCATAGAACTTGTCCCCACAGGTTCTGTAGTTATATGACTCAACTAGCGCAATCTTCTTGTTCAGCCGCACAACGGGAAAGCTCAACTTCAGCCCGCAAAGGCACCCTTTCTTTCTTTTATATACGTATTTCTTTCTTATATTGAATAACCTCAGTAAGATAAAGTTAGTACGCTAGTAGTTGTTATCTAGGCCGACCTGTACTAATTAAGGGAATTCAATCCTTAGAGCAGATCGCTTCCTTATTTATGGTCCCGAGCCCCAGTAGGTGTCCTCCCCAGAATGCGTTCCTGTTTTCCCTCCATTCTATACCTATAGGTAAGGATACCTACAAGTAAGGAAACCTCTGGTAGTAAGCCCCCTTGGAACCTAAGGGAGTCAGCGAAAGAAGTAAGGTTCGTTACCCAGATGATCCTTGAAGTAAGGAATCTCTGCTTTCCTTTTAGCTAGGCACCTTAAAGTAAGGAGGGGCGGGTATAACCCTATAAGAGTCCCCCCTAAGTAAGTAAACCTCTAATAAATAGCTGTAGACAAGAGCTGTAGACCTTAGGAAAGAAATAGGATACCTTACCTTGGTTCTTTCCTTCTGCTGCTGCTTGTCTAAGATAATGAATTGAATTGGTTGTTGGCTCTTAATTCACCAACGATTTCATGAACCAATGAGCCTATGTCCTCAACAAAGTATAAAGGAGAGATGTGCTATGGGCTAATGGTCCTCCTAACCAATGAGTAGATTCCATGATGGACTCTTAATTCATGATGTGTTGTTGTCCTTCCTTCTTCTTCTATAAAGAAGAGATGTCCCTTACCTTATAACTCTTGTGCTTTACCTGAGAATAATAAATAGAATATAAGCTATTCCCGGGGTTGAGGGTGGGGCATAGGGTGTTTCCTTTCCTTATTAACCAATGTTCCTCCCTTTGGATCTGTCGTTTACTTTTTATATTCCGGATTATCCAGCTGATCTTCCTTATGTTCCAGTCGATGGTCTAGTTGATTGCCCCTACGCTCACCCAACAAGCTATTGAATACACCTTAATATCTGGTCCACGAGCTATTGGTTCAACGGGTGCTTACACTCGATCTTGATCAAATGGATTTTGATCTGCTACTACGGGTGCTGGTCCCGGGTAAAATACTTAGTAAACTATGGCTTTCGATCTCAATCTGATGAGTCTCCAACTAGCACCGCAACTCGTGGATCTCAAGTTGGGACAGGACATGGAACGGATTCTTGGGCTGGAAGTGGGATTTATTTACTGGCACCTAAAGGCATTGCCCCCGCGGGATCTACTACTAATGAAAGGGCAACAACTACTTAATCGACGAGGTAAACGGGGTCAATAATCTAATCAACATATATGGCTTTTTTATGCTGCTAGCTCTCGCTAGCGCCCATCCCTTTTCCTAGTGATCCATACGCAGCAGTTTCCAATCCAGTTGCATTTGATCCTGAACCAATTTATGAAGATCTACCGGGGGAAAGAAGATACGGCCCATACCTACTGAGAAGGAGCATTCGGTGCCATACCCCAGGTTTCGCTTCTTCCTTTTCAGCGAGTGGTTTGCTTCGTCAATGTGTATGTTCGTAGAGAGTGGAATCTCCGTATGTGAGTTTTATTTAGAACCGGAAGCACAGGTCGCAGGAGCGAAGGCAACGGAGTACAACTAGCTCTCTATTCCACCCAGGCTAGTACCAGTCCCAGATAAAATTCCATATTGTGCCATAGCCAATTTTAGAACCAGCAACAGATATGTCGCAAGGGGGGCAGCATAAGATCTCACAGCTTAAGAAGTAGTTTTATACCCATATGCAGTTCCATATCCAGATCGAGATTGAGTTAACCTCGCAAAGGCATAAGTAGTGGTTGGATAAATAGTGAAAGAGCCTTAGCCTATCATCGCCATGAGGAGCGACAGCGAACGTTGCATGCACTCTACCGCTTTATCAATCAGTAAGGAGGGCCGGAATGCACGAAACCTACTCATAGTGAACGGTTGAGGGTCGAGTGAGTGTTGCAACAAGTTGTATCTCAACCTCACTTCATATTACGTATATAATATCGACCGGAGATAGAGTGCCTCTTATTCATTTTTTATTTCTAAATAAATGAAAAGGCAACAGCGAACTAACAAGCTTGGATACGGTTTCCAATTCTAGATTTACGCTCAGCTGTTAAGCTGAGGAACTCATCATTATGGTTCTTCCTTTACATGATAAGAATAAACCGCTTTTTGAATCCCGGACGGAGAAGGGTCAATTACCGATCCTAGATCTGACGAAAAAGAGGGTACGGGTGTATCGTGGATAGTTCATATAGATGTGGAAGCACTTCCTTCTTCGCTGAACAATATCCAGAAGCATGAGGGAAGGATCCTGGACAAGTACGAAACCTTTGACGAAACGAAATACAAGCTGTAAGGGTGGAAATTGAGTGAGCGAATGCCGGATCGAAAGAAGGAATCCTTGTTTGTCGATGCTGCCCTTTTCCTTTAAATCGTAAGCAATGAGAGTTTGACAAGTATGGTGCGAACGATTATATACCGGAGGGGGAAAAAGGGGTTGAGAAAAAAGAAAAAAGGCCGATAATACACCCGACTTGAGTTGACATTTAAACGGTTGGATGGTGACAAAGGGAAACTTGTGTATGACTTGGAGGCATGACATGTCAAGGTAATGATGTAAGGATCAAATATATAACTCATAGGGCCTTATTGAACTTGTCATGATGACTAATTTCATGACATAAAGGCTCTAAACCAAGGTTGAACCAAACTTCAATTATTAAAAAAAAAATTTAAGTTATGACCACAACAAATAAGACCCAAATTTTAGGACTTGTAAAAACCCTATGACTCAAAAACAAAACCAAAGTGATTATTTGACCTCTACAATTATATGTGCTAACAATGGATACTCACATTCGCAAGAACATTGATTACAATGAGGCTCTAAAGGCCTTTTTAACATAAAGAAATTCCAAAATCCTAACCATTGAAGATGAAAAGGAAACAATTTTGCGGACACCATTTTGGGTAGTTTGGTGTATCAACTTCCTGGAGGCGTAACTTTGGCATATGATCTCCATTTGGGGCACATGATAGCTCGTTGGAAATTTATCATTGAGGAGATTCATTTTGGAGGCTCAATCAGAGCCTTAGCTCTCTTTGAGGTGCTCGATCCCGAAAAAAATCATTTAGGCCCTCAAAATGGCTCCCAAAGTTTAGGAACCGAAAAAATGCTAAAAATAGTGAATTGTCAGAAGATTGTTTTGAGCCAGTTGGAATAGGTACATGGCCACTGATATCCACATGGATCAATCCTCTCTTCTTCTAAAGCAATTGTCTCTATTGCGTTGAGTGCCCGGGGGAGAGGGAAAAACGTTTGTTGAATCTACATCTTGATGAATTGCTTGCCTTGTTGGGGAAGTTGCGTTGCTTACCTTGTTGAAGGCTTTCACAAACCCGTGGTTGGAAGGGTTGGACCTTTTAAACAGTCTAGATACATGAGATGACTATGTGCATAAGGAATCCTTACACTTTTATTCAACCTTGTTGACCTCCTTCTGTTGGAATAAAGGTGCTTGGAGTGAGTCTGCAGTGGTTGCGGTGTTCTTTTGTTCACCTTTTGAACAGACTGTGAAGAATCTAATTTTTGTAGTAGGAGATACTACCTTGCGACACTTTTTAGGTGGGATAGTAGTTGGAACTACCTCTGGTATCCTGTAGATATGACCCCAGAGTAACAATGATACAATGGGGTCGAGACTCATAAATATCTTGGCGCTTCCACATATATGGCTGGCCCAAAAGAACATCACAAACATACAATGAAGAAACATCACATAATACCTCATAATTGAAGGGTTGGATGTCGTATGAAACAGATATCACATCCCTGGAAAATCCACCCGATGTTGTATGGTTGTAGGTGTGGTGTTCTCGACAATCCCAATTGTTTGATGACCTCTGCTGAGATGAGGTTCTTTTGGATTACTCTATCTAAACTGAAATGCAACGGGGACCCCTTAACCCACATATCTGAAAGGAAGAGGTGTTCCCCCTCTTCAAGATCTGTTGGTTCTTTTGGTTGAATTTTTGTTGTTGCGACAGTAGTAGTGGGGTATGCGTCGTTGATCTGCCTTTTTCCATTATTTTTTGAATCATATTCTGAATTAGTGTTTAGATACTTGTCTTTGATCTCAACCACCAATGATTGTTTTGAGCGACATTCATCAATGTTGTGCCAAGGGATTCTGTGGAAATCATACCACTTTCCAGCATCCTTCTTCGTCTTCCTGTGACCCTTCTTTTCCTGTGGCTTGGACTAGTTTTCAGGAGGCTATTTGTTAGGGATGTCTTTATCATACTTTGGTTATTTAATATTTTCATACCCGAACTCCCGTTTGTTCTAGTGCCTAAACTTTTTCTCAATTTTGAAAGCATATCGATAGGAAGCTCCCAGTGATGAGATTTCCAGAAAGTCCATTTTAGTTTGGATGTACCTATGTAGAGCCCCACGGTATTTCAGAAATAAATTTAGCTCAGAATATTTGATACATAGCTTGCTGCGCAAGGTATGAAAGGTGTTGGTGAACTCTGGAACTGTTTTTCCCCTCTCTTGACGCAATGTGTTCCATCTCTTGTACTGTTCATCATAGTTACCAACACGGTAATATTGTTCCTTGACCACATCCACAAAAAAATACCAAGTGGGATCAACCCCATATATTCCAGAATCCTTTGTGGAAATTTTATCACAGTAAGTTTCCCACCAATGTTTGACATCAGGGAGAGCTTTAAGGAGTGTGAAGGTGATATTTTCCCTCTTGAAAAAATTGTGAACAGAGAAATAACCTTCTAGTAGATTTAACCATTTTTCTAGAGCATCTGTATCTATCTATCCTTGAAATACATGAATATCCAAATCAACTTTTACCTCGAAAGACGAGGCACATACAAAGTGACATCTTTATGAAGAAGCACTGATTGTTATCAACAGGTGTTGAAGGACATGGGAAAATTTTTGTATCATTTCGTCCCTCTGTCGCATGAGAGCTTGCTCAAACAAAATATAATAGAATCATTTTCTCTCATTTTTATTTTCTTCTTCCATGGAGGGTTTCTTGGGCAGGAAATAGTGATTATCCTCAAAACATAGAATCTTGATATCCAACTTGCTATATTCAGACCTTGTCGGGGACATGCACTGAAATTTTTTATCAAGAGCAGCCTCCTTTGATACCACTGATTCAGATTATTTTATACACGAAATGAGAGAGGAGATATAATAAAGGAATGTTCGGATATATATCAGATATCCTATAATATAACATATATTTATCAAATATATTACCATAAACACAGAGGTAAAGTAATACACAATTTCTATTAATGAGCGAAATATACAAGACTGTAAAAATACATAGTGAAAGACTCGCTAGAATGGTGGCAACTTATCTCTGAGAAGAGATGTGATGGATACTCACATTCAAAAGAAGATGGATTACAATGAGGCTCTAAATACCTTTTGAACATAAATAAATTCCAAAACCATAACCTTGTAAGACAAAAAGCCAAAAGTTTTGTGGACCTCGTTTTGGGTAGTTTTGTATATCAACTTTCTGGGGGCGTAACTTTGGCATACTATCTCTGTTTGGGGCACACGATAGCTCATTGGAAAGGTATCATCGAGGATATTAATTTTGTGGGATCAATCGGAGCCTTTTTCCAACATTTATGTGCTCTATCTCGAAAAACAAATTCATTTAGGCCCTCAAAATGGCCCCAAAATTTAGGAATCAAAAAACTGCTAAAAATAGTAAATTGCTAGTAGATTGTTTTGAGTCAGCTGGAATAGGTAGGTGGTAACTGATATCCACCTGGATAAATTCTCCCTCTTTAGTAAGCAATGGTCTCCATTACGTTGAGTTCTCTAGGGAGAGGGAAAAATGTTTGTTGAATCTGCATCTTGATGAGCTGCTTGCCTTGTTGGAGAAGTTGCGTTGCTTAGCTTGTTGAAGGCTATCACGAATCTGTGGTTGGAAGGGTTGGACCTTTTTAAATATTCTATATACATGAGATTACTGAGTGTAGAAGGAATCATTACACTTTGCTTCAATATCATCAATCTTCTTCTTCTGGACAAAAGGTGCTTGGACTGAGGCTGCAATGGTTGCGGTGTTATTCTTTTCACCTTTTGAAAATACTATGAAGAAGATAAATTTTGTAGTATGATATACTACCTTGCAACACATTTTAGCTGGGACATTATTTGGAACTACCTATGGTATCCTATAGGAATGACCCCCTAGAGTAACAGTGACACTATGGGGTCGAGACTCATAAATAGCATGGCACTTCCACATATATGGCTGGCCCAAAAGAACATCACATACATACAATGAGGAAACATCAGATAATACCTCATCCTTGAAGGGTTGGATGACATATGACAATCGACACTGCTGGCTGACATAGAGATCTCGTCCCTAGCAAAGCCACCCCATGTTGTATGGTTGCAGGTGTGGTGTTATTGACAATCCCAACTATTTGACGACCTCTACTAAGATGAGATTCTTCTGGCTTCCACTATAACCAATGAAATGCAATAGGGTCCCCTTCACCCACATATATGAATGGAAGAGGTGTTCCCCCTCTTCAGGATATTTTTGTTCTTCTGGTTGAATTGTTGCGATTGCGATAGTAGCAGTGGGGTCTGCGTTGATGATCTATATTTTTCCATTATTTTCTTAATTATATTTTGAATCAGGGTTCGGCTCCTTGTCTTTGATATCTTGCGCCAATTATTGTTTTGAGAGACATTCATCAGTGTTGTGCCAAGGGTTTTTGTGAAAATCACACCACTTTCCAGTGTCCTTCTTCATATTCCCATGACCCTTCTTTTCCTATGGCTTAGACTGGTTTTCGGGACGTTGTTTGTTAGGGACATCTTTATCATACTTTGGTTGTTGTGGATTTGCAGACATGAACTCCCATTTGTTCTAGTGCCTAAATTTCTGCTCGATTTTGACAGCATATCGATAGGCAGGTCCTAGCGATGAGATATCCAGAAACTCCATTTCAATTTGGATGTACCTATGTAGAGCCCCACGGTATTTCAAAACCAAATGTTGCGTAGAATCTTTGATACCCATCTTAGTGCGCAAGGTATGAAAGGTGTTGGTGAACTCTGGTACTACTTGGCCCCTCTCTTGATGTAGCGTGGTCCATATCATGTACTGGTCATCATAATTACCAACAGGGTAATATTGTTCCTTGAATGCATCCACAAAAAAATCCCAAGTAGGATCAACCCCATATATTCCAGACTCCTCTATGGAACTTTTCTCCCAGTAAGTTTCCCACTAATGTTTGACATGAGGGAGATATTTAAGGAGTGTGAAGGTGATATTTTCCCTGTCAAAATTTTTTTGAACATAGAAATAACCTTCTAGTATATTTAATCATTTTTCTTGGGAATCTACATCTATATGTCCTTCAAATATGGGAATATCAAAATTAACTTGTACCTTGAAAGGCAAGGTACCTCCAAAGTGGTCGCTTGATGAAGACGTGCTAGTTGTTATCGACATAAGTTGAAGGATGTGGGAAAAATTCTCCATCATTTCGTCTCTCTAACGCATGAGAGCTTTCTCAAGCAACATATTAATAGAATCGTCTACTCTATCATTTTTATTTTCTTCCACCATGGAGGGTTTCTTGGGTGTGCGAGAGATATTTTCCTCAAGAGAGACGAGCTTGAGACCCAACTTGTTATACTCAGACCTCATCGGGGAAAAGCATTAAAAAAATAAATCAAGAGCATCCTACTCTAATACCATTGATCCATATTATTTTCGACACGAAATGAGAGCAGAGATATAATAAATGAATGTGCATATATATATCAGACTGTAAAAATATAGAGTGAAAGACTCTCTAGAATGGTGGTAGCTTATCTCTAAGAAGAGATGTGATGACTACTCACATTCACAAGAATATGGATTACAATGAGGCTCTAAAATACTTTTTAACATAAAGAAATTCCAAAACCCTAACCCTAGAAGATGAAAAGCCAACAATTGTGTGGACCCCATTTTGGGTAGGTTGGTGTATCAACTTCCCGGGGGCGTAACTTTGGCATACGATCTCTGTTTGGGGTGAATGATATCTCATTGGAAAGGAATCGTCGAGGAGATTAATTTTTGAGGCTCAATCAAAGCCTTTGTTCATCATTGAGGTGCTTGATCCAAAAAAAACTTCATTTAGGCCCTCAAATGGGCCCGAAAGTTTAGGAACCGACAAACTGCTAAAAATAGTAAATTGCCGGAAGATTGTTTTTAGCCAATTGGTATAGTTGGGTGGCCACCAATATCCACCTGGATAAATCCTCCCTCATTAGGAGGAAATGGATCCATTGCATTGAGTACCCGGGGGAGAGGGAAAATCGTTTTACTGAATCTGCATCTTGATGAGTTGCTTACCTTGCTGGAGAAGTTGTGTTGCTTATCTTGTTAAAGGCTGTCACAAACCTATGGTTGTAAGGGTTGGACATTTTTAAATATTTTGGCTACATGATATGAATGTGTGTTGAAGGAATCCTTGCGCTTTGCTTCAATGTTTTCGACCTACTTCTGTTGGACAGAAAGTGCTTGGACGGAGGCTACAACGATTGCAGTGTTCTTCTATTCACCTTTTGAACAGACTGTGAAGAAGCTTAATTTTGTAGTATGAGATTCTACCTTGCAACACTGTTTAGGTGGGACAATAGTTGTAACTACCTCTAGTATCCTATAGAGATGACCCCCCAGAGTAACAATGAAACTACGGGGTCGATACTCATGAATAGCATGGCACTTTCACATATATGGTTGGCCCAAAAGAACATCACAAACATCAAATGGGGAAAAATATCATAATACCTCATCCTTCAAGGGATGGATTTTGCATGACAATCAGAACTGTTGGTTGATACAGAGTTCTCATCACTAAAGAAGCTAGTCGATGTTGTATGGTTGCAAGTGTGGTGTTTTCGACAATCCCAATTGTTTGATGACTTCTTCTAAGATGAGGTTCTTATGGCTTCCATTATCAACAATAAAATGAAACAAGGTACCCTTCACCCACATCTATTAATCGAAGAGGCTTTCCCCCTCTTCATGATCTATTGGTTCTTTTGGTTGAATTGTTGTGGTCATGATAGTAGCAGTGGGTATGCATCGATGATCTGTATTTTTCCATTATTTTCTGAATCAGATTCTAAATCAGGGTTCATCTTCTTGTCTTTGATCTTGGTCACCAATGATTTTTTTGAGTGACATTCATCAGTGTTGTGCCAAGGGATTTTATGGAAATCACACCACTTTCCAGTGTCCTTCTTCATCTTCTTGTGACCCTTCTTTTCTTGTGGCTTGGACTGGTTTTCGGGAGGTTGTTTTTTACGGTTGTCTTTATCATACTTTGATTGTTGCATATTTGCAGACCCAAACTGTTTTTTGTTCTGGTGCCTAAATTTATGCTCGATTTTGACATCATATTGATAGGAATGTCTCAACAATGAGATGTCCAATAACTCCATTTTATTTTGGATGTACCCATGTAGAGCCCCATGGTATTTCAAAATCAAATGCCGCTTAGACTATTTTATACCCATCTTGGTGCACAAGGTATGAAAGGTGTTGGTGAACTCTGGAACTACTTGGCCCCTATCTTGACCCAATGTGGTCCATCTAATGTACTGGTCATCATAGTTACCAAAACGATAATATTGTTCCTTGACCGCATCCACAAAAAATTCCCAAGTGGGCTCGACCCCATATATTCTAGACTCCTTTGTGGAAATTTTCTCCAAGTAAGTTTCCCACCAATGTTTCACATGGGGGAGATATTTAATGAGTGTGAAGGTGATCTTTTTCTTGTCGAAAAAATTGTGAACAGAGAAATAAACTTCTCATAGATTTAACCATTTTTCTAAGACAATTGCATCTATTTGTTCTTCAAGCACGGGAATATCCAAATTAAGTTGTACCTTGAAAGGTGAGGTACCTCCAAAGTGGTCGCTTGATGAAGACATGTTGGTTGTTATCTACAGGCGTTGAAGGATGTGGGAAAAATTGTCCATTATTTTGTCCCTCTGTCACGTGAGAGCTTGCTCAAGCAACAGATCAAAAGAATTGTCTGCTCTGTCGTTTTTATTTTCTTCTACCATGTAGGGTTTATTGGGCATGCAAGAGCGATTTTCCTCAAAAGAGACAAGCTCGAGACCCAACTTGCTATACTCATACCTCGTCGGGGACATGCACTGGAAAAAATGATCAAGAGTAGGCTGCTCTGATACCATCGATATGGATTATTTTTAGCCTGAAATGAGAGCAGAGATATAATAAAGAAATATACATATATATATTATATATCCAATAATATAACAGATATTTATCAGAGATATAAAGATAAAGACATAGATATAGTAATACACAATTTCTATTAATGAGCAAAATGTACAAGACTGTAAAAATACAGAGTGAAAAACTCGCTTAAATGGTGGCATCTTATATCTAAGAAGAGATGTGACGGCAACTCATATTTGTAAGAAGATGGATTACAATGATTCTCTAAAGGCCTTTTTAACATAAATAAAGTCCAAAAACCTAACCCCGGAAGATGAAAAGCCAACAATTTTGTGGACTTCATTTTGGGTAATTTGGTGTATCAAATTCTCGACATTGTAACTTTGGCATACTATCTCCGTTTGGGGAACACGATAGCTCGTTGGAAAGGTATCATCAAGGAAATTTATTTTGGGGGCTCAATCAAAATATTAGGTTTTCATTGAGGTTCTTGATCCGTAAAAACTTCATTTAGGCCCTCAAAATGACCTCAGAAGTTTAGGAACTGAAAAACTACTAATAATAGTAAATTGTGAGAAGATTGTTTTGAGCAAGTTGGAATAGGTGGGTGGACACCAATATCCACTTGGATCAATCCTCCATCCTTAGGAAGTAATGATCTTCATTGTGTTGAGTTCCCTGGGGAGAGGGAAAAGCGTTTGTTGAATCTGCATCTTGATGAGCTGCTTTCCTTGCTGGAGAAGTTGTGTTCCTTAGATTATTGAATGGTTGTCATGAACCTATGGTTGGAAGGGTTGGACCTTTTTAATCAGTATGGATACATGAGATGACTGTGTATAGAAGGAATCCTTTCACTTTTCTTCAATCTTGTCGACCTGCTTCTACTAGACAAAAGGTGGTTGGACTGAGGCTAGAGCAGTTTCAGTGTTCTTCTATTCACCTTTTGAACAGACTATGAAGCTGAATTTTGTAGTATGAGATACTACCTTGTGGCACTGTTTAGGTGGAACAATAGTTGGAACTACCTATGGTATCATGTAGAGATGACCCCTAAGAGTAATAATTACACTACAGGGTCGAGAATCATAAATAACATGGTGCTTTCACTTATATGGTTGGCCCAAAATATCATCACATACATCCAACAGAGAAACATCACATAATACCTCATCCTTGAAGGGCTGGCTGACGTATGAAAATCAACACTACTGGTTGAAACAGAGATCTCGTCCCTAGCGAAGCCACCCGATGTTATATGGTTGTGTCTTTGGTGTTGGCGACAATCCAAACTGATTGGCGATCTCTGCTGAGATGATGTTCTTATGTCTTTCGCTATCAAAAATGAAATGTAGTGGGGTCCCCTTCACCCACATCTTTGAATGGAAGAGGCATTCCTCCTGTTTGGCTCTAAAGATGTCCTAAAACAACCTTAGTTTAACATTAATTTATCAACAGAGGATTCATCTTTTCTTTCAAGAATATCAACAAAGTCTATGCAGATAGTTGTAGAGGTTTAAAATCATGTAGTCAAAACAAATATGAGTTTATAAACAATCAAGTTTCTCACACATTCATTAAAACTCTGAAACTAATATCTTACTCAATAGAATTATAATCTAATCAATAGCATGTTGTGAATAAAATGCATTAACAAATTTGTTGAATTCATCTAGCTAAGAAACAAGAATTTAATCTATGAAAATACGTGATAAACCTCATCTATCAATGATTGTCTAACTTGCTGGAAAAGAACAACTAAGTACTGTAAAATCAAGAAGGAACAACAAATGCAGATTTAAGCGAAAGGAACAACAACTGTAAATTTAATAAAAGGAACAACGCATGTGAAAATGATAGGAAATTTCAATCAATAAACTACGACAATGCAAAATGGAATAGCAATCGATAATCTAATGAAACATATATCCTTTGTAAAATAACATAACCAATTTATAAACACATCAACAAACTCACACATTTATCTTAACTCTTGCAAAGAGATTTGAATCACAAAACTGAAATCAAATTGATACAATTACATATTGAGATAGAGACTCCTTCCAATTGGGCCCACGGTCTTCAGAAGAACTGCTACTAGAAACTCAGTATGCAAATATCGTAAAAATGCTCAAGGCTTCCATTAACTTCATAACTGGTAAAACATTTACAATAGACTGTTGGTGCAGAGCGATTCAAAGATCCGAATGCTTGGATAATTTTATTGGATGTTTCTCTATGGTTCATCACCCTTTATATATTACAATGATATGGGTAAATTAATCTATCCTGAGGATCGAGAGATCCTCAGGATTTCTTTTACTATTTATAAATATTACAAAATAGAGAATCAATCTTCCTCAAAACTGCTTTACGCCTGATTTCTTCAACCGCCAATAGTCTACGCATCTTCATAATCTTCTTAGTTATCTTGAGTTTAACAATATTTTTCCATTCCTACAATAAAATCAAACAATTCAAACCGAAATTCAGAAATTACCTAATATCACTCAATAATATTTCTAGAAGACTTTGTAATCAGTTTCTGTCCTAATTATTTCTAATTAACAGAAAAGTCAATCAAGATTATACCATAAACCATGGTGATAAGGAGGATATTTGTACCTTTTTCTCAACTCAACATACCCCCCATCTTACCTTTCATGTCCTCATGCAAGCAAATATTTTACATGTAAAGCAGTGATGTTGAAGGGAGGAGAGGTCTTTTCTCCAGGTCTCATGAACCCATTCTTACTTCTAAGCTCTTCAAAAGCAGATTCTTCCTTCTTATTATGAATTTCATAATCACTTTGGTAACCCTCTAGAGGATACCAAAAAATAGGAGGACTATATCTATACCCAATCCAGGATCATTCTGGCATACCTCTCCAACCTGAAGGTAGTTGCATGAAATTTTTTGAAACAAAAGGGTTCCCTATTCTTGACTGCATTTGAGGAGACATCCCATCTTAGTTTGGAAGAATAAATAGCTTCTTCTTTAAGTCCCCTGAAATATGGTAGATCTGAACGTACAACCTATCGATGGATAGGAGCTAAATATTCTACAACCTTCTCCCTCTTCATGAATGTTCTATGATGCATAATAGTTGTAAAGGATTTAGGAGGCTCCCCTCTGATCTAGAGGTCTAGCCCAATCCCCCTTTTCATGAAAATCTTATATTCTTTAGCCCACCTGGTTTGGTTCTTGGTAAAAGACAAGAATTATTGAAACTGTATGTCCCCAATGAAAGGATTAGGGTTCTCTTTTCTATTTTCTCCCAGGATGAAGTTGTGAAGGTATAACTCACATAGAAAGTATTGTACTCCTTCCTCTTGTTCTCTAAAACATGAAACAAACTCATAAACAATGGTGAACTCAAAAGGTTTTCCTTCTCTCATAACTTTTATCCTTAGCAAAAATGATGCAACCCCTCCTCAACCCGCGGGTCGAAAGGTCACGTACACAGGATCTTTCCCCTTACACTGGCCCAAAGAGCTCTAAAAAATGGCTCCTTTATTTCCCTTTCAGGAAATTTGCACCCACAATCAACTTCGAGAAATTCCCCCTTGTACTTCGGGAGATCGAACTTCACACTCCCGCGAATCCGGTGATCAAGTGTCTTGTCTCTCAATCTCTGAAACCTGAAACAATCAACACTTGACCCTTTCCCTTGCCAATTTCAGATTTCTCTTTATCGTGATATCAGGAGTTGCGATGTCAAGCAACTCGTCCC
This sequence comes from Picea engelmannii, assembly GCA_009831015.1. Taxonomy (NCBI): domain Eukaryota; kingdom Viridiplantae; phylum Streptophyta; class Pinopsida; order Pinales; family Pinaceae; genus Picea; species Picea engelmannii. The sequence goes on from ML779381.1 coordinate 515,035, forward strand.
CTTGACTTCCGAAACCCGATTTACCGAACCTCCGATGTACTCGCAAGGTTGACCCTTCAACGGCCTCTCACTCCATCGAAACTTTGAACTTTGTGATCTCACGATTCCTAATGCAAAGGTTTCGGGGCTTCACCCCACGAAAACCCGAAATGGTCAACAAAATTTGACTTTCGTGTCGATAGTTGAACTTTGATGCCAAGACTTCGACCCTTCAACTCACGAAACCTCGAGAGGCAATTTCACGAATGATACACCATCCCCTGACTAGATTGGATCGACGGCTCTACTTCTCCTGAGCTTGAACCTCTAGGAATACTCACTGTAACTCTCCTGCTCCTTCGTGAGATCTAATGGCTCACGGGATTTCGTGAATTCTCCATTGAGAATTTCGATCATCTGTTCTTCCCTTGAGAACTTTTGCATGAACTAGACCAAGTATCTCTCTCCGTGGAACTTGTCCTCCTGCGGTCCGACGTCACTACGCCTTCCTTCAAGTTTTCAAGGTGCTTGGCCTATTTCCTTCCTTTGACCCCTTCAAAGGTTCAAATCCTTCTGAGCTTTCCCACGACTTCCAGTCTTTCAGAAAACTCCTACTCGCACTCCTTACGGCAGACTTTCAAACACTTCCAAGTGTTGAACTCCTTTCGACTCTGCGCACACCTGCAGCAGTAGTCTCTCAATACTTCGCTCAGGTACGTACCTCTGAGAATTTACTTGGCCTGTGCACTCCTTGTACGACTCCTGTACCTAGCTGCACTTCTATGGGAATGAGCACAAAATCTATCTTATATGAGCTTTCAGAGACAAACATATAACCCCTTTGTCAATGCACTCCTTGTGGACAATTCAACTACACTCCTTGCAGGAATTCTTGCTCAGATAGAGAAACAATTGAAACTCATTTCCCTTACTCTCTCTCTCTCTCTCTCAGATTTCAGAAATTCAACAAGAAATCATTCATACATAGTGTAAAATCCATTGCATGATAGAAAGAGTAAATCATTCATGAGCATAACATTCAAAGATGCATACGCAGAGAATATTTGAACACCATGAGTCTAAATCAAAACCTTTTTGTATTAATCCAGAACTTCTATACATGGAATTCTCACTACAGCTCTCTGCTTCTTTTTTCTATGCTCTTGCTCATAATATTTGTACTAATGTTACAATACACAATGAGGGTGTCTATATCCCGTTTCCCTCCTTCCTTCTAAACTGTCTAATCTACACATTAATTTCTATCTACTTGCATTAACTATCATAAATGCCTTCTATCTACTAAGGACGAGAGTGAATCACTCAAGGTCCATTTACATTATACAAGTGTGCCTCCACTTGATGACTTCATTAAATGTTCAAGACATTTTCAAAATTTGTGTTGGGCACTTTTCTAGCTGTCTTTTGCCTTTGCGTTGGCTCGCTTGAGATTCTCCTTTATCAAAAAAATAACGTTCCAACAAAAAAAGGTATAATTCGTAGCAGGAGCTCTGCAATCTACTATATCAGAATAACAGAGAAAAATTCTTTGATTTGCTCCAAAGCTTTATCTAATTGGCCTTGTACTTTCTTTACCTTCCCTTGAGCTCTGTTGAGCTCAACAAAAGTCTCATTCTCTGTTACTGACATGGCTTGAAGTTGTTTAACAAATTTTTAATGCTCTGCCATGGTTACAATCTCACTCCTGCATTAAGTCAGGGTCTGTTGGGTTTGCACCAACTCTACCTCCATCCTGTTAATAATGGCACCCTGTTCAGGAGACTAAAATGTTTCCTCAATCTGAACAATTGTCTCTTTTGTTGCTGGGGCATATTTCTGTGTTTCTATATCAATTGTCTCCAAAGAATCAAGAAAGTTTGTAGGAAGCACTCCCTCAGTTTGGACAGTTGTTTCTTCTGCTGCTGGAATTTATGTTTGATTTTATATCTCTGTTGTTTCCATAGGAGCGGGCAATTTTGTTTGTGTTCCAACATAATTGGTATGGATTGTCTTCTTGGGAAGTGGGTTTCTTCCCTATTTTCTAGTCATTTTGGATTTCTTCCTCTCATAGGCCTTTTTAGCTTGCTCCAACTATTTCCTTAATTCTCTAATTGTTTCTTTGAGTCTACCAACTTTTGTTTCAATAATTTGATTTTTTTAACCCTTTTCCTCAATATTTTGTTTCCCATTTCAATTTTCTGATTTTATTGTGGCCCTTGCCTATTGTTTTATGTTTATGGGGAATTTTAAGGCCTTCCCCACCCTTATCAGTTGATGGTTTCTCCCTTGTTTCTTCTGGGTGCTCTGTCTATTCAAAGGGGTTGTTTACCTCAATGTGAAATTCTGGTTGTTGTGTACCTTCAGGAGATGGCATCTCCATGTCAGGACGGTCCAAGACAAGGTTTGAGTTAGAATATGTTGGTGCTTGGTACTCTCCAGACTTGTCTATGTCTTCAATAATTGATGCCCCTAAATTCCCCAGTACTTGAGCCATCTTTATCTCATAACTTCTGAGGAACTTTTCTATAGGGTTTTCAAGTGATGGATGTTCTATCTGTGAATTTTCTTGAGTGTCTTGTGGGGGATGTTCTATCTGCGAATTTTCTTGAGTGTCTTGTGAGGGTTGTTCTGTCTGCATAGATTCCTGGATGTTTTCAGGTTGAATTATCTTTTTTCCCCTTCTTCTTTTCACAGTAGAGGTTCCAGGAACAACAATTGTTATTTCTCTCTTCCTCTTTGATGCTTTGGCCTATTTGGTCTGAGTTTCTGCTAGCTAGATGGGGTCTTCTTCAATTTCAGGATGGGGTAGTGGAGTTTCAATTTGGGCACTGCCTCCTTCTTCCAGAGCTGTCTCAATTCCCTGTGAGGGGGTTTCTTGGTGGATTTCGGGTTGTTTGATTTGTAGGGACCTATCGGTCTCGATTAAATATCCCCAAGTTGTTTGAGTTTGGATCAGGGCCCTGTTTACTATTAACTTTACTAGTCCATGTTGGCTAATTATAGTGACAGGGTCTTTAGCCTTCTGATTTCTTGCAACAACTTCATGCAACATGGCATTTAGAAAAAATGGAAAATTTATCAGTAACCTCTGTTTTAGTGTTGCTAACAGTTTGAGGTGGCGCGACCTTACCACATCATACCTCCCATCACATGTGATATACTTTTGTATTAATCTTGCTAGCTCCGTCCATGGCTCACTGAGAGTGGTGGGGTTGAGTCCTTTCCATTTTTTATCAAGTTCTTCTCCAGGTTCCATGAAGGATTCCACAACCTCCTTGAGCGTTGTATACTTCCCGATCCACTGTATACCTTCATTGGGAAGGCCTGTTACTTTTTCTATAATTTCCTCAGTGACCTAAATTTCTATATCTTGGACCACGGAGACTCCTCTCTGCAAGTTATGGAAAAATGCTAGAGTGATATTTGTGTCATACCCCTGCAATCTGTTGAAATATTTTGTCCTCCCTAGACAATGTAAAATTTCCTTGCCTAGTCGGTTACCTGCAGCAGTGTGGGATCTCGACGTACACTTCGCCTGCCCATGTCTTCTGTAAACAGATGAGGACATCTATCATTCCTGTCTGCAACTTAGTTCGACCAACTTTTGAAAACATTACCAGAAATGGTGAATATCATAGAACAACAATTGTATATCAAAATGTGAGTTTTGTTATTTATTTCAATCAATATGATCTATCGCTAAATGTGCATAATATCCACCCCCTGATAAATGGAAAGGTCGACCTCAACCATCGATATGTGTGAGTGTAATGGTGGCATGTAGTTCAAGTGAGGGGTGATTACTACACCATTGCCATCACTAGGAGAACAATCATTAGTAACCTTCACAAGAAGTTTAATGATAATCATGAACAATAATCACTCTTGTGTGGGAAACTCAAATTTACATACCGATGATCAAAAACCATTTAAGGAAAAAGATTATGAATAATTTAAATTTGTTCATGTGTTTAGAAATATTCCACATGTCATAACCTTGTTAGTTTTCCTTTTTATTGGATATAATCGTTATGATAGCCTCTTTGTTAGGAAAGGAAGTCTAGGAACACACAAAAAAATTGGCGTATTTAAGGTAACCTTCGATACCACAGGAAAAGACACTGCTTCCAGCAGGCGTCCATAGCCTCAACAGGGTTGCCTTTTAACCCATAGATGAGCCTGTATCCTTAATAAATAGTTTGAATAGTCTTTTCCCAAAAATACCACTATCCTGGTTTGGTAGCCAGATAACAATAATTCCACTCACTAGGTCGTAACCTAAGTGAACAAATCAGCTCGTGAAGAGAAGTTTTTTCCTTTGACAAAAAAAATGCCAAAGGCCATTGCCCTAGTGTGGTAGCCATAGTGGCAATGTGATGCATGTTGTTATCTGATGATCATGGTAGGGTGGCTCATTATGAGACCCCCTATTATTTGTGGGTGAATTTTTATTACATTACTTATATTCAATTTTTGTTTCCATCGGTTTTTTTTAATTTTTAAAGGCCCTATTAAGGGAGGCTCATCTACTCCTTAAGAGTGAGGGATGGCATAGAAAGTGTAAGAATTCCAAGTAAAAAATGTTCTTTAGACTCCTTATTATGATATAAAGGCAAATTGTCATTCAAGTATATGTATATATATAGGGGAAAGAAACAAATTATGGTGGTTAAGGATTACGAACAATATTTAAGATAATTCGGAGAAATTAATCCAAAAACAATTCGATAAGGTATGATAGGTAATCCACAAAAGAATTACAAATTGTTACTATGATAATTAGAAGTGATGCTGGTGAGAATTAATTAGTGATGGTCATACCTAAAGGAGTGGCTAACGTAATAAGGGCATGCTTGTTCATGAGAAAAGAATCGTGACTTTTGAGAAAAAGGAACAGCGATAAGGAAAAACTGTAGAAGGAACAACAATTTCTCCTTTCGAATGAACAACGCTATCCGAAAAAGGAACAACAATTACGTCAAAGGGAACAACAGTTGTAACAAAGGGAACAACAGTTGTAACAAAGGGAACAACAATTGTTACTTTCAAATGGATGACATTACCCACGAAGGGAACAACAATCGCATGAAGGGAACGACAGTTGTTCTGTTCAAATGAACAACAACTCTACGCAAAGGGAACACGAATTGCACGAAGGGAACGACAACGATGATATTCAAACTTTAACCATCTAATTAAGTGATTGGAAACCTCCCGCGGGTATTTTTGTTTTAGTGAGTCTAGGATTGATTATTCATCAACTAAATTCATTCAATTTTTGTGGGTAGGTTTATTCAATGATGGTTTGTTAGTGTCATGCATTCATTACAGTCGCCCAATTTTTGTTGTGGAACATGACATATTTATCTTATGTGAAAACATGGTTTATATTTGATGGGTTTTACAAAGTGAAACAGGAGCAAGAAACAAAAAAGAGTGCTAATTTTATTCATTATAGTCATCTTTTCTAGTTCTTATTCTCTCTCAAGTGACTTCCCTAGAAATTAAAAACTAAAAAACTCAATCAAGTCTGTAAAGAAAAAACTATATACAATATGTACAGTGCTAATAAAAATCATCATTTTATGAAGTTGAAGCTGTTAGGTTACCTTCACAGCCAGCTAAAATCTGAACAGTAGGGTCCTTACTTACTTCTTGGCAAAAGGATTCTTTTGAAAGTGGCTGATGGTAGAGTCGTAACCAATGTCCATTTACCAGAAAAGGAGAACCAAACCCGTCGATGGTAACTAAAGTGACAATGCCATTATCATGAACTTCATTCATTTCATACTGTCCTAGCTACCTTATTTGTAATTTTCCCGGAAACTCCTGAAATATGGAATCGTAGAGAAGCGCCCAATCACCTTTCTGGAAGGATTTCTTCTTCATATGTTTATCATTCCAGCTAGCTCTCTACTGCTAAATAACAGATGTGCATTGCAGGGCGAATAGGCATGCTTCGTATAACTCATTGAGCTATTGTAAGCATTATTTATGTGCCTCTGTAAGATCCAGTCCAATTTCCTGGGCCATCCTTAGAGTCTTGATCTCAAATTCAATTAGAAAGATGGGTTCTTTTCCATAAACTAGATGATAAAGAGAGTAGCCAGTAGTGTTACGCAATTTCATGGGATAGGCCCATAAAGCATTTGGAAGCTCGGCTGCCCAATTATGATGGTTTGTTGAGACTGTTTTTGTCAAAATTGCCTCCAAGACTTTACTGGTACTTTCTACTTGTCCATTTTCTTGTGGGTGGTAGAGGGAAGTAACTCTATGTTTAATATGATAATTGCGTAGGGTAGCCGTGATTTTATGGGCTGTAAATTGTGACCCTCCATCAGTGATTACTTCCCTGGGTAATCCATAGTGTACAAATAATTAGAAGAGAAACTTAATGAATACTTCCTTCGTTGTGTTTGACAAGGCTACTGCCTCTACCCATTTGGGCATATAGTCTGTTTCAACTAAGATATAAGCCTTATGATTTGATTTTGGGTTGAAGGGGCCAACAAAATCCAGTGCCCATCTCTCAAAAGGTTCTGTGACTACTTGTACTTGCAGGGGCATTTCATCAGCTTGGTCGGGTCGACCCATCCTTTGACAGATATCGTAGGCCTGGACATACTTCTCATATTTAAATACTGAGGGCCAATAGTAATCTATCTATAAAATCTTATGCCCAGTTCTGTGTTTTGAAAAATGCCCACCACAGGGCTCATCATGACCCAACTTCAAGACATTGTAAATTTCATTATCTCTTACACATCTTCAGATCTAGAGGTCAGCCCCTGTGTGGAAAATATATCCACCAATCCAGGTGAACCATGCACTGTGCTGGATGATCAGTTTCCTTTCTCTTGATGATAAGTGTGTTGGTAGTTTCCCAGCTGCTAGATAATTCACCACATCATCATACCAAGGAATCTTAATAGTGACAACGAGCAGGTGTTCATCTGGAAATTGGTCTTCAACTGTCAAAGAATCATCTTTTTTTGGTATGCGAAACAAGAAATCTGCAATGAGATTCTATCTTTTGGGTCGATCCTTGATGGTGATGTTGAATTCCTAAAATAGTAATAACCACCGAGTAACCCATCCATTAGTAATCAATTTGTTATATAAATATTTAATAGCAGAATGATCAGTATATAGAATAACTAGATAGCCTGTTATATAGTGACAAAATTTATTAATTGCATGTATAATGACTAAAAATTATTTTTCTATTACAGTATAATTTAATTCAGTGGGAGTAATATTTTTGAGAATAAAATAAATATCATAAGGTTTTTTGTATTCTTCCTGTCCAAGGACTACACCTATGGTGATATCCGACGCATCTATAGATATGTGGAATGGAAACTTCCAGTTTGGTCCTCTCAGCATCGGTGCTACTGAAACCAACATTTGGATTTTTGAAAATGCAACATCACACTTGTCAAAACACTGAAATTTCTCATTACCAGTTAAAGCATGTAAAGGTGCGGTTGTTCTTGAAATTTTTTCTATGAATCTGCGATAGTATCCCTGAGTGCCAAGGAAACTACGTACCTTAGTTTGTGTATGAGGTGTAGGTAGATTAAGGATTACCTCTATTTTTTCTGGGTCTACCTTTATTCCATCTGCAGAAACATAGTGTCCTAGTACCAAACCTTCGTTCATCATCATATGAAATTTCTCATGACTTAAACATAACTTGGTAGCAATGCATCATTCTAGTACCTTCTCCAGATTGCTTAGAGCTTGATAAAATTCGTGCCATAAGGGGTGAAAGCATCCATGTAAACTTCAAGTCCTTCATTAATCAAATCATAAAATATGCTTAGAATGGCTCTCTGGAATGTGGTTGGAGCATTACATAATCCAAAGGGAAATAATCTATATGCAAAGGTACCCCAGGGACATGTAAATGTAGTTTTATCTTGGTCTTCCAGAGCAATCTAGATCTCATTATAACCACTAAAACCATCTAGGAAGGAAAAGAACTGCTTCCCTGCTAAAGTATCAAGGACTTGGTCGATAAAAGGTAAGGGAAGGTGGTCTTTTTGGGTAACTTTATTGAGTTCTGTGTAGTCTACACAGATCTGCCATTTCCCATTCTTTTTGGGGATGATTACTAGTGGAGAGACCCACCAACTGTCTGAAATAGGATATATGAAATCTACATCCAACATTTTTTGTAACTCTTCTTTAACAACATCCCTAAGATGAGGGTTCAATATTCATTAGGGCTTTCATATGGGTTGGGCATCTTTCTCAATATAAATATGGTGTGTACAGTGTTGGGGGTTGATGCCCTTCATATCAGGATACTCCTAAGAAAAATCCTGTTGATATTTAGAAAGGATCTGAATCAATTTTTGTTGTTGTTGCTCATTCAAATTAGCATTAATATTCAGAAACCTCCCTGGTGCAATTTCAACTGGCATGATGTTATGGACAACAGTAGTGGGAATCTGTTGCTCCATCAATTCTTCCAGAGGATCTCCCTGTGCTTCATTATCTAAGATAGATTTTAGCATTTGACATGTTGGGTTGCTTATAATGGTTGGGTTGTTAATGAAGCTATTGATCACATCATCTTCTAGTTGGTTCTTGAGTATGAGAGCTTCTTCCAGTGTGAGAGGAGATCGTAGATTCTTTTCTAGATATCTAGGTTGTGGAAACTGTTGATGTATGATAGGTGAACTCAGTCTAGCCGGAGGATACAGGATGAGGTTCTTTGTATCACTTCCTCTAGAAATAGTCATGTTTCTCGTGCGACACCCTATGTATGCATCTTTTGTTGCGAGCCATGGTCTTCCCAGTATCAATGGATGTCCAACGAGTCGACTTCTTGGGTTGATAACGAGGAAATCAGTTGGGTATTCCAAGGAATCGACAAAAAATGCTATATCTTGTAATGTGTCGATCGATTTAACCACTGATCTATCAGCCAATTGTAACATAATTGAAGTAGGTTCGAAGGCGGTGATACCCAGGGTGTTATAGGTTTCGATAGTCAGAATGTTAATGGATTCTCCCAAATCCACTAGTGTATTTGGAAAACAACAGCCCTGTATCTGAACTATTACCATGGGATTCCCTGGGTCTATATACTTGACCGACTCCTAGTTTCCTAGAATAAGATAGGACAAGGATCCTACCACATGGATGGTTGATGGATTCTTATCTTTTCTGACAGGTTTCTTCCCACATAATTCATTGATCATTTTTGCATAGATAGGAATATCTTGTAGAGCCTGTAGAAGTGGTATTTTAACATATAATTTTTTAAGTTCCCCGACGATATCAAAGTTAGGGTATGCAGTTGGTTTTGCTATCATTAATCTCTCGGGAAATGGGGGAGGAGGAATTATGTCCTTATTAGGATTTTGTTGCTCGACTGTGTTTCCCTCCTGCTCTACTTCTTCCGTTATGACCACAGTCGAGGGTGTTATTGTTGGTTGTATATTATTTTCATTCTCCTGCTCTTGGTGGATGTTACTTTCTTCAGGAGAAATTATGTGCCCTAACCTCAACCAAAGTTTGTTTCACCCTATTGGGGTCCTATAATTATAGGTAACTCGATTCTTTAGCTTCTATTTGGCATCACCCCCATGATGAAATTCATGTCTTGTTGGTCTCTCGGTTGTTTCATTTTCCCCCCTCCATCCTTTTCACCTGATCCTCCATCACCCTATTGCATCCTTCATCCACCGCTGCGCCCTTAAGTCCCTCACCCTTCATTCCTTCACCCCTTCACCAATCTTATCCCTCCATAAATAAACAAACTCAAGATAAAAACATTAGGTTAATAGTTAGATTAGACCTATTAATAATAAATTAATTATTAATTAATTAATTAATTAATAATTGAGTTAGCTTGTTAGTAATTAATCAATTGTTAATTAATTAAATTAGTAATTAAGTTAGTTTATTAGAATTAAAATGTTAACATTAATAAAAATAAAAAACAAAAACAAATTATAAAACATATAATAAACAAATTAGAAATAAAACAAATTAAAACCAAAATTATAATAAACAAACAATAAATAAAATATATAAAAATTAAAACCAAACAAAGTAATTAAACTAATAGATAAAAAAAGAACACAAAACAAAATTAAAAACATAAAAACAAAATACAACACATAACAAATAAACAAAATATAAAATACGAATATTAAAATAAACTAAAACATGTAATAAAACAAAAATCAAAATAATATTTAAAAACCAAACTAAAATACTATTCTAAGTTTCTACCCACCCACAACTTCACATTCACATTCCAAGTAAAATCAAATCCACGGCCATAAATCATAGCGGACCCCCACTTGCCATCCGAACTTTAACAAGAGGGGGGGGGTCTGGAATAAGTAGTTTCCTAAAACCACTCCTGGACACATGGCATCTCCACAAGCCAGCGGACACCCTCTCCACTAAAACCACTTACCACCTCAGGGGGGGTCTGAAATTACCACCTTTCCCCAAAAAACTGCTTTCGCAACGTTTTTGACTAGTCGTTTTACGAAGGCATTTCTGGGCAAACGGAGATGAATTTTAAAAAACTGAAAGAGGTTTTTGTTCTGCACGGGATGAAGAACAAAAACCTCTCCCATGTTTTCCACAGGTGCCATGAGAAGGGATAATCAAAGCCATCTTTGAGCCCTAGTTTTCCAGAATTTCGATTTCTCCTGTTACAGTCCCGATTTCGCGGGAGATGTTTCAGAGAACTGGAAATGAATTTAGAAATTGAAGAAGGTTTGTGTTCAGAACTAGTTGATATACAAAAAACTCCCCAGTTTTTTACAAAGAACTCTCATATTAGGAGAATCGAAGACTCATTGGGACCTCTTTTTTCAGAATTTGAGGAGGGAAAATTTTCCACAGGATGACATCTGGCGATGGAAAAATCGATTGGATCTCCACGAAATACTACCATCTCCTGATATAAATATATGATGTCCACTCAGGGGTGGCCACATCATCATCAAAGGCTTTCAAAATCTGTTACTAGTAACTGATAATTAACACACGGTTAAAGAAATTTGTGCAGTACTGGTGAAATCCCAATTTTTCTGCAGTGCAATATTGTCAGTTTAGATTTGATTGAATGAAATCGTAGCCATTTGGTGACATGATCATTGTAATAATGGGGATAGATACTTCATGTTTTGAAAGAAGAGAGGTTCGACCTGTGTGAAAGAAGCTCCATGGGCCTTGTAAATCTTGGGTGTGGGGAAATCCTAGAAGATGTAAGAAAGACCATGTTCATTTCTTTGTTAATTTAACATAGCAAGCCTACTTATGACTTGAGATTCATCACAACGTTTCTTCTCAACAATGTCTCTTCTTTGTTTATTTGTATCTTACAGCTTATTTCTAAGAGTAGTATGATTGGAATTCACCCTTTGGTGCTCCTTTCATCATAGAATAAGCTCGTCATGTATTTTTGATGTCCTGTTACAAAATCCATCCATATCTAGATACTATGTTTCAGCCATCAGATTTGTATGTTGATTCTTATGCAACTGCATGTAGAGATTCACCCATGTTAGGTGCCTCTTATGTAGTTGAAAATTGTTATGTGTCTATGGTTTTCCTTCCAAGATTCATCCTTGGTCAAATGCCCTGTTTGGTGGCCTACCTCTTGTTTTCTTTCTTATAAATATGCCATAAGAGATTCATCCTTTGTCAAATGCCCCTTATTACAGTGGACTCTTTTCTTTTTCAAACTACCTTTACATCACTTTATACCGACTGAGAAAGGTTCCTATTTTGCCTCAGTGTTTGAGGGAGTTTGTCAGCCTATGTTGAACTATAAACCATTGAATTTCATGACCTGACTCCATTCTTCCCAATGGTCCTTTATTATGTCTCAACCAAACCAATTCAAAATCCATAAACAAACCTATGTTCTGCATAACTAACTTAATATCCCTTTTCAAACAAATATATATCAAATAGAGAGATACCTCTCTGAGTCTTGGAGGGCTAGATACGAGACTCAAAGTGGTTTTAAAGTTGCCTCTGTGACTGCCTTCATAGCCTTTGGAAAATTACAGAGTTATAATAGAATGGCGACCGTACTAGGGAACTTTCCCCATTAGTACACTTCAAAGTTTCAGATCTGATCACTGATGGTGGAGAGTGACCAGACACAAGAAGGATGAAATATTTCACTTGGTGACTCCAATCAACTCCAGATAGTGCCAACTCAAAGAATCCACTGGAGGAAGAACCTGAAGCATGACCAAGCAGCCTAGAAAGATCAGGTACTCAAGCCCAAATTGCATTTAAGACATCTTTGGTTTTATATGTAATTATGTTCTATCTTATTCTAAGCCTGATCAAAAGTACAGTGCCAAAGATTGCATTGAACACCTGCTAATTGATGATCCTCAAGAGACTAAGCCCCAAATTGTAGATCATGTATATACTCATACAGTTGTAGAAATCCTTGACAGACATAAGCCTCCTGCTTTATTCCCCACAGCTGTCAAGATCTCTAACACATATGTAAAAATCCCAGAGTTTCAAGATAAATCTCAAGATATTTATAAGCCCTTTGCTTTACCTCCTATACCTGTGAAAGTCCCAGACAGATACAAGCCTCTATTTTTGCCTCCTATTCTCAATGACCTCCCTGTCAATTACATCAATAATATGCCCAGGTTTGATGGAGAAAATGTGAAGATCATTGTTCAAAAGCACATCGAAAGTCTTGAGGATTTTCTTGATCTGTTTGAGGTGGAAGATGATGATGTCTGGATCAGAATGTTTTCCCTATCATTGCAAGGTAAAGTCAAGAATTGGTTTAAGAATATCCAAGCTGCAAGCATTAGCAATTTCCATCAGTTTGTAAAAAAATTCCTAGACTGATGGGTGATCAAGAGAAATGTCTTTCTCATCCTAGAAGAGTATGACCATTTGAAAAGACGGCCAGTGGAGACAGTACATCAGTTTTCAGCAAGGTTCAATGAGGTGTACCATGCAATGTCAATTGATATAAGGCCAGCCCCAGGATCAACTCACTTGCATTACCCAAATGCTTTTGATCCTGAGATGGCATTCCAATTAAGAGAAAGGAACACTGCAACACTTGAAGAAATGCAAAAGGTTGCAGTTGATGTGGAAGATAACTTGCTGAACTGAAAGGCAAAGTTAGGGGCAGAAGAGGAAGATAGAATAGAAGAGGAACGAATGACATCCTTAGAAGTGAAACTAGATGTTCTGGCAAACACTGTAAGAGAGATGATGTAGAAGATTAGTAGGAAAGATGAGCTTGTTTTTCAAAGACCTTATGTTCCATTAGCACTAAAACGGACAAGGATCAATGTTCCCAAACATTTTGCAGCCCAGCCTCAGTATTTTGAGCCACCCAATGATTATTTCATGTATTCAATTCACAACACAGTCAAAGACGAAGTTCAAAATCAGAAGATGGAGGAGGATTCTCCTGATATGATATGCATGTTTAATGGAATTTCATCCATGAATGTTTAACCCAAGCTTGATTTGTACAATGATGATTATACTACATTGGATTTTTCAAAGAAATCAGCCACATATGATTGGGAGGAAGAAGATAATTTGCAATCCCAGCAGGAAAATCAATCTGTACATGGAAATTATGACAGCAATGACCAAAGTGCAAAAAATATCAGGGTAAGTGGACAAAATTTACCCTTATGCTTCTCTTCTTTTAAATTTTTGAAGGAAATTTATGAACAAGTGTTAAATATCAAAGAAGGAAAATCTTCTTATGAGATAGTGAAGGATGTTAGTGTTGAGAAAGAGGCTATTTTAGATCCAGGATTACAATCTCCAAGCTTCTCTGATTTTCAATGTTCAGGGGAAAATTCAGAGCCTGAAGCAGAATTCGAAACAATGGAATGTAACTTTGTACCATTAGATTATAATTCATTTCAAAATTTGAAGGAGGAAAGTGCAGAAAATTTGCAAGAAAATGCAAAGTGCCTGCCCTTATGTTTTGCCTCACTCCTGAGAAAACATTACAAGCAGATTTCACATAGAAAGGATGAGGAATGTTCTAATGCATCAGTTAAGAAAAACATGGGAGATACAGAAGATGATCCACAGGTGCAACCCTTGAGCCTTTTTGAAGGTCAAACCTCAGATGAAATCATGAAGCCTGAAATAGGTGATGAGCTGATCTATCTTGATTCATTGCCTTTGTGCTTTAATTCATTTCAAATTTTGAGAGGGAATCTTGGTCAGATTCTAGTTGAAAGTCACATTGTAAGCCATGAAGTACCAGTAGAGCCAATGCCACCATTATCTAAAGCATTTTATGACCCTATAGTTGATATTCTGGATAATGTGTGTTTTCAAAGTCAGTTTTCATTTACCCCCAATGATTTCAAAAATTGTTATGATATGGATATGATCAGACAGTCAGCTATAGGGGTCTGTTCAATATAAGTATCATTCAAAACCCACCAGAACATTTGCAGCCATATCAGGAATTTTTTGAGGATCTAGACAACATAAATATAGTACCAAATAATGAGGTTGAATTGGTTGAATTTGAACATCAGAAGATAGGTCAAGTTTATCATGATCCTGTAGCTGTCTATATGGGGGAGTTTTTCTTTTTAGAATACCCATTGATTCCCAAAGTCTCTGGAATTGTCCACAGACCCAGGGCTTTGTGTTGTAAAGATCAGACTGGAGATTAGTTTGTGTTGCCCGTGCAAGTTCTATTTTTGGTATTGTTTGAAAACATTAAAAGAGCAGAGTTATTAGAGCAGTTGCTTGACTCGCTGCACTGGCATTATTGTATCATTTAGAACAACGAAATTGTCAATAGTGTAGGGTAGGTAGCAGTTTTTAATAAGCTGAGTCATTTGAGCATCTTTTTTAGGATTGTATAGTTTCCAGCAGAGTTCACAATTGATGATATCTAATTCAATGTTCAGTCAAATCTAAGCTAGTTCGAAGATTGTCGCTGCAGTGACTCCATGGCCCAAAGAATAAAGCACCGGTCTGCATGTTCATAGTTCAATGGTTCTTGACACCTCCCGAAAGAGCTACCATCCACAGGTGGAACCTATGTTGGGGTCCTATAATTATAGGTAACTCGATTCTTCAGTTTCTATTTGGCATCACCCTTGTGATGAAGTTCTTGGCTTGTTGGTCTCTTCGTTGTTTCATTTCCCCCCCTCCACCCTTTTCACCCAATCCTCCATCACCCTGTTGCATCCTTTATCCACCGTTGTGCCCTTCAGTCCCTCACCCTTCATTCCTTCACCCCTTCGCCAATCTTATCCCTCCATGAATAAACAAACTTAGAATAAAAACATTAGGTTAATAGTTAGATTAGACCTGTTAATAATAAATTAATTAATAATTGAGTTAGCTTGTTAGTAATTAATCAATTGTTAATTAATTAAATTAGTAATTAAGTTAGTTTATTATAATTAAAATGTTAACATTAATAAAAATAAAAAATAAAAACAAATTATAAAACATATAATAAACAAATTAGAAATAAAACAAATTAAAACAAAAATTATAATAAACAAACAATAAATAAAATATATAAAAATTAAAACAAAACAAAGTAATAAAACTAATAAACAAGAAAAAACACAAAACAAGATTAAAAACATAAAAACAAAATACAATACATAACAAATAAACAAAATATAAAATACGAATATTAAAATAAACTAAAACATGTAATAAAACAAAAATCAAAATAAAAAATATTTAAAAACCAAACTAAAATACTATCCTAAGTTTCTAACCACCCACAACTTCACATTCACATCCCAAGTAAAATCAAATCCACGACCATAAATCATAGCGGACCCCCCCTTGCCATCTGAACTTTAACGAGAGTGGGGGGGTCCGGAATAAGTAGTTTCCTAAAACCAATCCTGGACACATGGAAGCTCCACAAGCCAACATAACCCCCCCACCCCCACCCCCCCTGAAAAAAACTTACCACCTTAGGGGGGGTCCAGAATTACCATCTTTCCAAAAAAAAACACTTTCGCAACGTTTTTGACCAGTCTTTTTTAAAAGACGTTTATGGGAAAACAGAGATGAATTTTAAAAAACTGAAAGAGGTTTTTGTTCATAACGGGCTGAAGAACAATAATATCTCCCAATTTTTTCACAGGTATCATGAGCAGGGAGAATCAAAACCATTTTCGAGTCCTATTTTTCCATAATTCTGATTTTTCCTGTTACAATCCACATTTTGCAGGAGATGTTTCGAAGATCTTGAAACGAATTTAGAAAAACTAAAGGAGGTTTGTGTTCCAAACTAGTTGATATACAAAAACCTCCCCCAGTTTTTACACATACCTCTCATATTGGGAGAATCGAAGACTCATTGGGACCCCTTTTTTCAGAATTTGAGGAGGGAAAATTTTCCACAGGATGATATCTAGCGAAGAAAAAATAGACTGGATCTCCACAAAATCCTACCATCTCTTGATCTAAAGATATGAAATCCACTCAGAGGTGGCCAAATCATCATCAAAGGCTATCAAAATATGTTACCAGTAACTGATAATTGACACACAGTTAAAGAAATTTGTTCAGTGCTGGCGAAATCCCAATTTTTTTGTAGTGCAATATTGTCAATTTAGATTTGATTGAATGAAATCGTAGTCATTTGATGACATGATCATTGTAATAATGGGGATATATACTTCATGTTTTGAAATAAGAGAGGTTCAACCTGTGTGAAAGAAGCTCCCTGGGTCCTGTAAATCTTGGGTGTCGGGAAATCCCAACAGATGTAAGAAAGACCATGTTCATTTCTTTGTTAATTTAACACAACGAGCCTACTTATGACTTGAGATTCATCATGGTGTTTCTTCTCAGCAATGTATCTTCTTTGTTTATTTGTATCTTACAGCTTATTTCTAAGAGTAGTATGATTGGAATTCACCCTTTGGTGCTCCTTTCATCATAGAATAGGCTCATCGTGTATTTTTTATGTCCTATTACAAAATCCATCCATAGCTAGATACTATGTTTTAGCCATTAGATTTGTATGTCGATTCTTCTGCATCTGCATGTAGAGATTCACCCATGTTAGGTGCATCTTATGTAGTTGAAAATTGTTATGTGTCTATGGTTTTCCTTCTAGGATTCATCCTTGGTCAAATGCCATGTTTGGTGGTCTACCTCTTGTTTTATTTCTTCTAAAACTGCCAATAAGAGATTCATCCTTTGTCAGATGCCCCTTATTACAATGGACTCTTTTCTTTTTCAAACTACCTTTACATCACTTTATACCTGCTGAGCAAGGTTCCTGTTTTTCCTAAGTGTTTGAGGGAGGTACTCAACCTGTGTTGAACTGTAAACCATTGAATTTCATGACCTAACTCCATTATGCCCAATGGTCCTTTATTATGTCTCAACCAAACCAATTCAAAATCCATAAACAAACCTATGTTCTGCATAACTAGCCTAATATCCCTTTTCAAACAAATCTATATAAAACATAGAGATCCCTCTCTGAGTCTTGGAGGGATAGATCCGAGACTCGAAGTGGTTTTGATGTTGCCTCTATGACTGCCTTCACCCTACAAAGTTGATTTCCCCATCCAAATTATCAATCATTTGCACAAGTTGGGCTGGTCTATTATTAGGATTTGGGTTGTGTTTAGCTGGTAATTGAGGGTGCATTTGAGGTTAATGGTTCTGGGGTAATTGGAGTGGATCTTGTGAAGTGAGTTGAGATTGAGGAGCCATCCCCATGGGACGCTACCAGTTTTGATTCCAATTTGGGGCTTGGGAAGTTGTGCTAGTCCACTGTGAAGGATAAGGGTTATTATTTGAATTATTCCATGATGGGGTAGGGTATTGCGAGTTAGGCTAGGTGGGATTTGGAGTTGGTTGATTTGGCTAGGTGGGATTTGCAACTGATTGATTTGGCCAGGGTGTAGTAGGATATTGTTGGGACTACCAGGTGGGGTTAGCGAATGATTGGCCCTACTATGTGTTTCCAGAATTATGTTGTTGACCATACTACCAATAAAGTAAAGAGGAAGGATATTGTAGCATACCTGGAGGACGAGCCTAACATTGGCGATGTTGAGCCATAATATATACTAGTTATGTTTCCTCTTTCGCTTCTTTAAAGACAATTTTTATCCCTGGGAGCGATGGACATTGCTCTGTTGCATGCTATTTGGCACATATGGCGGAAACCCGAACCACATCCAATGGACATTCCCTCAGCCCATGTTTCTTTCTACATCAGTGGAAAAATATAGCCAAGGACTATTTTTCTTCTGTTTGTTTCTATTTAGCCTATAAAACATCCAATTATGTAGTCAAAGTACTCAAAATGTCAGTTCTGAAATTTTCTAAAAGGTTACCAACTTTTTCTCGAGTGACACCCCCGCTAGTAATGTTGTTTTTTCTGGTGAGGGGAGTCTGCATTCCTGATCTGGTTCATGTGCTTCCATGTGAGCACCTGATGCACAATTGGATAATGTTATCATAAGTCTTTTGATAAATATCACCTTTCCCCATTAAATTCAGTGTTTCTACCCATTCATCCCTCATATATTTTATCAGAGTTTCTTTAAGTACCTCACCTGGTAGTGTACTGTAAGGTGATATTTGCAAATTATATTGAAACCTTTCAACATATTCTTCTAGTGTCTCATTTTATTTTGCAATCATTTGAAAGATTTCATCTTTTAGATCCCTGGTTCTACAATAATCTTGATATTTCGTCAGGAAGGCTTGTTTCATTTCATCCCATGAATTTGTAGTTCCTCCTCCTAATCCCATAAACCATTGCAAAGCTACTCCTTTCAAGGTGGAAGGAAATAGATTTATTTTATGGGGTTCAGAGGTGTAGTCATAACCTCTACACAGGACATCAAATTTGAATAAGAACGCATCAGGGTCCTCTGAGATTAATCCATGAAAGGTTGGAAGATTTTGTAATGGAATGGCTTTCATTGGGGCATTAGAATCCAGATCAACTATAGGATATTCCAAGGTGGAATTCTAAGGTCATGGTGGATTTTGTTGTGCCATTTGGTCCAAGATATTCCAATAGTCTTCAGGGATTTCTCGGTTTGGGCGTTCTATTTGGGATGATTGATTACTTGGTCCCTTAGGGGATTTAATTGCACTACCTCTATTTGGATTTCAGATGTACCTTCTCCTTTCAGAATCACAGGAGATCCAGGATAATGTGGTGGCGATGGTTTTTCTTTAGCAACCCCACTGGTCTCCCCTTCTCCTTCTTCCAAATTACAAGAGTTTCCCTCGTCTAAAGGGACAAGATGTGGAGTATCTGTATTTTGAAAACTTTGTTCAGTCCCTTCAGTTCTGCTATGAACCTCAACATTAGCTGTAGTTGGTGAATTTGTTGCTTGAGGGATTCAGGTAGAACCCTTTCGAGGTCCAACCGAGGCTTGATATTCAGCTTTTCGGATGATTTCGTTTATGAAAGTGCTTCTTCCAGGGGGCACCGAGCCCTGGTATTTTGTAGTTTTTGGTGGGGGTTTTGGTTTTTCAGGTTCTTTCTTCTTAGTCATACACACTCACACAAAATTCTAAGTACCTATATGACCTCTATGCATCAACTGAAGGTAGGCGTTGGCACAAGCATTTTACTTGTTGCCTACGTAGGTTCTTACCTTCCGTTTTCAATACCTCATCCTCCAGAGATGCAACCTATGCTATCTTTGGCATTCTCCCTAGAAATGACGCCAAAATGTTGGGCTCTAAAGATGTCCTAAAACAACCTTACTTTAACATTAATTTATAAACTGAGGATTCATCTTTTCTTTCAAGAATATCAGCAAAGTCTATGAAAATTAGTTGTATAGGTTTAAAATCATGTAGTCAAAACAAGTCTGAGTTTATCAACAATCAAGTTCCTCACACATTCATTAAAACTCTGAAACTAAGATCTTACTCAACATAATTATAATATAATCAATAGCATGTTGTGAATCAAAGGCATTAACAAATTGGTTGAATTCATCTAGCTAAGAAATAGGAATTTAATCTATGAAAATACGTTATAAACCTGATCTATCAATGATTGTCTGACTTGCTGGAAAAGAACAACTAAGTATTGTAAAATCAAGAAGGAACAACAAATGCAGATTTAAGCAAAAGGAACAACAACTGTAAATTTGATAAAAGGAACAACACATGTGAAAATGAGAGGAACTTTCAAGCAATAAACTACAACAATGGAAAATGGAATAGCAATCAATAATCTACTGAAACATCTATCCTTTGTAAAATAGCATAACCAATTTATAAACACATCAACACACTCACGCATTTATCTTAACTGTTGCAAAGAGATTTAAATCACAGAATTGAAATCAAATTGATACAATTACAGATTGAGACAGTGACTCCTTCCAACTGGGCCCATGGTCTTCAGAAGCACTGTTGCTAGAAACTCAGTATGCAAAGATGTTAAAAATGATCAAGGCTTCCATTAACTTCATAACTAGTAAAAGTTTTACAATAGACTGCTTGTGGAGAGCGATTCATAGATATGAATGCTTGGATAATTTTCTTGTATGTTTCTCTATAGTTCATCACCCTCTATATATTACAATGATATGGGTAAATTAAGCTATCCTGAGGATCGAGAGATCCTCATGATTGATTTTACTATTTATAAGGATTACAAAATAGAGAATCAATCTTCCTCAAAACTGCTTTGCGCCTGATTTCTTCAACCTCCAATAGTTTACACATCTTCATAATCTTCTTAGATATCTTTATTTTAACAATATTTGTCCATTCCTTCAATAAAATCAAACAATTCAAACCGAAATTCAAAAATTACCTAATATCACTCAATAATATTTCTAGAAGACTTTTTAATCATTTTATGTCCTAATTATTTCTAATTAATAGAATTTTCAATCAAGATTATATCATAAACCATGGTGATAAGGAGGATATCTGTACCTTTTTCTCAACTCAACACCCCCTCTTCATGATCTATTGGTTCTGCTAGATGAATTGTTATGGTCGCGAAAGTGGAAGTGGGGTCTACATCGATGATCTATCTTTTTCCATTATTTTCTGAATCAGATTCTGAATCAATTTCTGGCTCCTTGTATTTGATCTCGACCACCAATTATTGTTTTGAGTGACATTCATCAGTGTTGTGCCAGAGGATTTTGTAGAAATCACACCACTTTCGAGTGTCCTTCTTCTTCTTTCTGTGACCCTTATTTCCCTATTGCTTGAACTGGTTTTTGGGAGGCTGTTTGTTAGGGCCATCTTTATCATACTTTGTTTGTTGCAGATTTGTAGACTCGAACTCCCATTTTTTCTGGTGCCTAAATTTCTTCTCAATTTTGAAAGCATATTGATAGGCATCTCCCACCGATGATATATAAAAAAACTCCATTTTAGTTTGGATGTACCTATGTAGAGCCCCATGGTATTTCAGAACCAAACACTTCTCAGAATATTTGATACACATCTTGGTGTGAAAGGTATGAAAGGTGTTGGTGAAATCTGGCATTTCTTGGCCCCTCTCTTGATGCACCGTCATCCATCTCATGTACTGGTCATCATAGTTACCAACATGGTAATATTGTTCCTTGACTGTATCCACAAAAAACTCCCAAGTGGGTTCGGCCCAATATATTCCAGACTCCTCTATGGAACTTTTCTCCCAGTAATTTTCCCACCAATGTTTGACATCGGGGAGATATTTAAGGAGTGTGAAGGTGATATTTTCCCTATCGGGAAAATTTTGAATAGAGAAATAACCTTCTAGCAGATTTAACCATTTTTCTGGGGCATTTGCATCTATCTTTCCTTCAAATACGGGAATATCCAAATTAACTTGTACCTTTAAAGATGAGGTATCTCCAAAGTGGTCGCTTGATGAAGATGTGTTGCTTGCTATTGCCAGGCATTGAAGGATGTGGGAAAATATCTCCATCATTTTGTCCCTCTGTCGCGTGAGAGATTTCTCAAGCAATAGATTAATAGAATCGTCTGCTCTGTCATTTTTATTTTATTTCTCCATGGAGGGTTTCTTGGGCATGCGAGAGATATTTTCATTAATAGAGACTGGCTCGAGACCCAACTTTCTATACTTATACCTCGTCGGGGACATGCACTAGAAAAAATGATCAAGAACATCCTTCTCTAATACCACTGATCCGTATTATTTTCAGCATGAAATGGGAGTGGAGATATAATAAGGAAATGTACAGATATATAGCATATATCCAATAATATAATAGAGATTTATCAAAGATATAACCATAAACACAGAGATGCAGTAATACACAATTTCTATTAATGAGCGAAATGTACAGCTTACTCGCTAGAATGGTGGATGCTTACCTCTAAGAAGAGATGTGATGGCTACTCACATTCGCAAGACTATGGATTATAATGAGGCTCTAAAGGCCTTTTTAACATAAATAAAGTCCAAAACCCTAACCTTGGAAGATGAAAAGCCAACAGTTTTGTGGACACCGTTTTGGGTAGTTTGGTGTATCAACTTCCCAGGGTTGTAACTTTGGCATGCAATCTACGTTTGGGGCACACAATAGTCTGTTGGAAAGGTATCATCGAGGATATTAATTTTAAGGGGATCATTAAATTCCTTTGGTTATCCTTGAAGTTCTCAATCCCGAAAAGAATTCATTTAGGCCCTCAAAATGACCCCAGAAGTTTAGGAACCGAAAAACTGCTAAAAAAATTAAATTGCTAGAAGATTGTTTTGAGCCAATTGGAATAGGTGGGTGACCACTAATATCCACCTGGATCAATCCTTCATCCTTAGGAAGCAATGTTATCCATTTCATTGATTGCCCGGGGGAGAGGGAAAAGCATTTGCTAAATTTTCATCTTGATGAGTTGTTTTCCTTGCTAGAGAAGTTGCAATGCTTAGCTTGTTGAAGGATGTCACAAAACTGTGGTTGGAATGGTTGCACATTTTTAACCAATTTGGCTACATGAGATGACTATGTGCAGAAGGAATCCTTGCACTTTTCTTCAATCTTGTCGACCTGCTTTTGCTGGACTAAGGCTACAGTGGTTGCAGGGTTATTATGTTCATCTTTTGAACAAACTGTGAAGAAGATGAATTTTTTAGTATGAGATACTACCTTGAGGCACTGTTTAGGTGGGACGGTATTTGGAACTACTACTTCTGGTATCTTGTAGAGATGACCCCAGAGTAACAATGACACTATGGGGTCAAGACTCATAAATAACATGGTGCTTCCACATATATGGTTGGCCCAAAAGAACGTCACAGACATCCAACATGGAAACATAACATAATACCTCATCCTTGAAGGGCTAGATGTAGTATGAAAATTGACACTGATGACTGACACAAAGATATTGTCCCTAGCGAATCCACTCTATGATGTATGGTTGCAGGTGTGGTGTTGTCGACAATCCCAATTGATTGACGACCTCTATTGAGAAGAGGTTCTTCTGGCATCCACTACAACAATGAAATGCAACGAGGTCCCCTTCACCAACATATGTGAATGGAAGAGGTGTTTCCCCTCTTCAGTATCGATCGGTTCTTCTTGTTGAATTTTTGCGGTCACAACAAAAGAAGTGGGGTTTGCGTCGATGATATTTATTTTTCCATTATTTTCTGAATCAGATTCTGAATTAGGGTTTGGCTCCTTGTCTTTGATCTTGACCACCAATGATTTTTTTGAGCGACATTCATCAGTTTTGTGTAAGGGAATTTTTTGGAAATCACACCACTTTGCAATGTCCTTCTTCATCTTCCCATGACCCTTATTTTCCTCTGGCTTGGACTAGTTTTCGGGAGGCTTCTTGTTAGGGACGTCGTTACCATACTTTGGTTGTTGTGGATTTACAGACCTGAAATCTCATTTTTTCTGGTGCCTAAATTTCTACTCGATTTTGATAGCATATTGATAGACATCTCCCAGCAATGAGATGTCCAGAAATGCCATTTCAGTTTGGATGTACCTATGTAGAGCCCCATGGTATTTCAGAACCCAATTCCACTCAGAATATTTGATACCCAGATTGGTCTGCAAGGTATGAAAGGTGTTGGTGAAATCTGGCACTGCTTGGCCCCTCTCTTGACAAAGTGTGGTCCATCTCATGTATTGGTCATAATAGTTAGCAACAGGGTAATATTGTTCCTTGACCGCATCCACAAAAAAATACCAAGTGGGTTCGACCCCATATAT
Source organism: Picea engelmannii (assembly GCA_009831015.1). Classification (NCBI taxonomy): domain Eukaryota; kingdom Viridiplantae; phylum Streptophyta; class Pinopsida; order Pinales; family Pinaceae; genus Picea; species Picea engelmannii. The sequence continues at coordinate 539,205 of ML779381.1, forward strand.
TCTAGACTCCTTTGTGGAAATTTCTCCCAGTAACTTTCCCACCAATGTTTGACACGTGGGAGATATTTAAGGAGTGAGAAGGTGATCTTTTCCCTGTCAGAAAAATTGTGAACAAAGAAATAACCTTCTAGGAGATTTAACCATTTTTCTATGGCATCTCCATCTATTTGTCCTTCAAATACGGGAATATCCAGATTAACTCTTACCCTAAAATCCAAGGTAGCTCCAAAGTGGTCTCTTGATGAAGACAAGTTGGATGTTATCGGCAGGCATTGAAGGACGTGGGAAAAATTCTCCATCATTTCGTCTCATTGTCACGTGAGAGATTGCTCAAGAAATAGATTAATAAAATCATAGGCTTTGTCATTTTTATTTTCTTCCACCATGGAGGGTTTTTTTGGACATATGAGAGTGATTTTACTTAATATATACAAGATTTAGACCGAACTTGCTATACTCAGACCTCGTCGGGGACATGCACTAGAAAAAATGATCAATAAGAGCTTGCTCTGATACCACTGATCCAGATTATTTTCGGCACAAAATGAGAGAAGAGATATAATAAATAAATGTACAGATATATATGAGATATAAAATAATATAACAAATATTTATCATATATATAATCATAAACACAAATATACAATAATACACAATTTCTGTCAATGAGCAAAATGTACAAGACTGTAAAAATACATAGTGAAATGTTCAACATTCGCAAGAATATGGATTAAAATGAGTCTCTAAATGCCTTTTTAACATAAAGAAAGTCCAAAACCCTGAGCCTGGAAGATGAAAAGCCAACAGTTTTGTGGGACCCATTTTGGGTAGTTTGGTGTATCAACTTCCCGAGGGCATAACTTTGGCATACAATCTTCGTTTGGGGAACACGATAGCTCGTTGGAAAGGTATCATTAAGGAGATTCATTTTGGGGGCTCAATCAATTTTTTTTTTTTAATGAGGTGATCGATCCTAAAAAACTTCATTTAGGCCCTCAAAATGGCCCCGGATGTTTATGAACCGAAAAACTGCTAAAAATAGTAAATTGCTAGAAGATTATTTTGAACTAGTTGGAATAGGTGGGTGTCCATCGATATCCACCTGGATCAATCCTACCACCTTAGGAAGCAATGGTATCTAATGCGCTGAGTTCCTGCAGGAGAGGGAAAAGTGTTTGTTAAATTTGCATATTGATGAGTTGCTTGCCTTGTTGGAGAAGTTGTGATGCTTAGCTTGTTGAAGGCTGTCACGAACCTGTAGCTGGAAGGGTTGGACCTTTTTAACAAATATGGATACCTAATATGAATGTGTGAAGAAGGAATCCTTTCTCTTTCCTTCAATCTTGTCGACCTGCTTCTACTGGACAAAAGGTGCTTGGACTAAGGCTGTAGTGGTTGCAGTGTTCTTTTATTCACCTTTTGAACAAACTATGATGAAAATGAGTTTTGTAGTATGAGATAATACCTTGCGACACTGATTAGGTGAAAAAATAGTTGGAACTGCCTCCGGTATCCTATAGAGATGACCCCCTAGAGTAACAATGACACTACAGGATTGAGACTCATAAATAACATGGTGCCTCCACATATATGGTTGTCCCAAAATAACATCACAAACATCCAATGGGGAAACGTCATATAATGCCTCATCCAAATGGGAAACATCGCATAACACCTCATCTCTTAAGGGATGGATGTTGTATGACAATCGACATTACTGACTAACACGGAGATCTCATCCCTGGCGAAGCCACTTGATGTTGTATGGCTGTGGGTGTGGTGTTGTCGACAATCCCAATTGTTTAATGATCTTTGCTAAGATGAGTTTCTTCTATCTTCTTCTATCAACAATGAAATGCAATGAGGTCCCCTTCATTGACATATGTGAATGGAAGAGGCATTCCCCTCTTCAGGATCTGTTGGTTCTTCTGGTTGAATTGTTGTGATCATGACAATAGCAGTGGGGTCTGCATCGATGATCTGTCTTTTTCCATTATTTTATGAATCAGATTTTGAATCAAGGTTTGGCTTCTTGTATTTGATATCAGCCACCAATGATGTTTTTGAGCAAAATTCATCAGTGTTGTGCCAGAGGATTTTGTGGAAATCACACCACTTACCAATGTTCTTCTTCCTCTTCCCATGACCCTTGTTTTCCTCTGTCTTGGACTGGTTTTCGGGGGGTTGTTTGTTAGGGTTGTCTTTGTCATACTTTGGTTGTTGCGGATTTGCAGACCCGAACTCCCATTTGTTATGGTACCTAAATTTTAGCTTGATTTTGACAACATATCGATAAGCAACTCCTACCAATTAGATGTCCATAAAATCCATTTTAGTTTGTATGTACCTATGTAGAGCCCCACAGTATTTCAGAACCAAATGTCGCTCAAAATATTTGATACCCATATTGGTGCACAATGTATTAAAGGTGTTGGTGAACTTTGGAATTTCTTGGCCCCTCTCTTGACATGGCATGGTCCATCTCATGTACTGGTCATCATAGTTACTGTTGGCACAGGGGCATACCCAAGGTTCAACTCTAACAACGCACCAACAAGCCCTAACTATTGGCCCTTTTGGAAACACCTATGAAGCAGATGCAGTCTCACCCAAAGTAGCAATAAGGGGTTGCAGGACACAGGTGTCTACAACCAGAGGAAATACAAACTGGATCCAAGGAAACAACACCCATCAACCTAGTTATCCTTTATCTCATTTAAGCCTACTACACGAGCTATATCTCAGATCTAACACAACGATGCAATAACAGAATAAAAGAAGGCCAAAGAACACAACATCAATCACACAGAACAACAAGATATACATGGTTCACCCTCTCCCTAGGGCTACATCCACAGAACTACGTTTCTTGATATTATATGAAAACATATAGTTCTATTTGCACACTTAGTTTGAAAATCTCTCTCTCTTTATCTTCTTTTCTCCCCTCCCTGTGCACCCAACTGTAGGGTTGATATTTGCACCTAGCTGAAGATCTTACAATACCAAAGATCTCTCACACATAACACTTCTCTCTCACATAACAATAATCACTCGATATCAAAAAAACTCTAGCCAATAATAAACAATAATCCACCTTGAATGAACCTTTCCTCACTCCTCTCAATCTTCATTTATACATTACAATGACTCTCAGACAACCTTAGGTCGAAACCTAGGTGTCAAAACCCTAAATACCAAAACCTTAGGTGTCTAAAACCCTAGGTCCACTTTGACCCACGTTTTCTGGGCTTTGCCAACCTGTCTTTCCATCTTTCCTGCGAGGTGCTCCAAAGCATCCATTGGTGGCTTTTTCTTCTTGCTGAGTTGTCCATGATCCATCCTCCTTGTTGATCTATTCTCCTCGATCTTATCATCTAACGGATTGTTTTCCCTTACTGTGTTCCTTCTCTTCTGCTTCTTTGACCACTTCAACCCAATCTCAATCAATGTTCCTTCCGCGCAGTCCACACTTCGTCTTTTATTTTCCTTTTTCTTCGCTTTCTTTCTTAATCCATACCCAAGGGCCAACATTCCCCCAACACTCACTTGTGACTCATCTTGAGGCATTGTAGGTCTGAACCTTATTTTTTACTTCAACTTCAGACTCTGTGGAGCAGCCTGTACTTTATGCTCTATCCTTCCCCACTATGTGCATACTATATTTTCTATGTCTGGTACCCATTTTCAACTACACCTGGTGCCTAGACCCTTCTCCTTCTACTTTTACTAAGAGATGGGAGGCAGTGGTTTGTCATAGTACAATTTCAACCGGCTCCCATTCACTAAACCTTCCTTCCATTCTCCATTCAAGTTCTTCAACTGCACAACTCCTCCTTCTGTAACAGAGGCCAACTCATATGGCCCCAGCCAATGTGTCCTGAACTTCCCTGGATACTTCATGAACTTGTTTTCATATACCAATACCATATCTCCTTGCTTAAAGGATTTTTTTTTATGTGTCTCTCATGGTAAGCCTTCTCTCATTCCTTATGTACTTGTTGATGGAATCCTACAATAAATCTGTCTTCCTCTAGTTCTACCAACTGGGCAAGCCTGTTTTGAACAGTGCCAGTGTCATCCATATCTATAAATGCTGCAATTATTAAGCTAGGAACTAAATATTCCATAGGTACTACTGCTTCTATACCATAAACCAACTTAAAGGGAGTCTGCATTGTTAGCTTCTTGCAAGTGGTTCTATAGGCCCATAACATTGTTGGTACTCTCAAATCCCAATCATCTCTGTTCACACTACAAATCATCGTCAGTGTTGTCTCCAAGATCTTGTTGAAAGATTCAACTGTACCATTCGCTTGAGGATGTCATGGAGTGCTCTTTTGGTGGTGAACTTCAAAGTCTTGAGTTAAGGCTTCAATAGTCTTATTAATAAAATGTGTACCTTGATCACTCATAAGGATCTTCGGTCATCCAAACCTGGTTATGATATCATCAAATATGAATCATGCAACTGTAGTTGCACTACAATCCTTATCTTCTCTTTCTTCTGCCCATCTGGTCAAATATTTTGTCGCAGTGATTATGTATCGAGCTCCTGTGCGCTTTCCTGGTGGGTTGATAGGTCACACGAAATCAATGGCCCATTTCTCAAATGGCTGTAAGGTTAGCTAGGGTGATAAATGCATCTCATCCCTTCTGGAAGGTTTCCCAACTCTTTGGCATACATCGTAGGCTCTTTAGTATTCCTTAGCGTCTTTGTGTAAAGTGGGCCACTAGAGGCCAACTCTAAGAACCTTTTGCACTGTTGCTTTTCTTGCATAGTGTCCTCCTGCGATTCCTTCATATGCTTATACTAGAATCAGTGGCCTTTCTGCCTCCATAACACATCTCCTCAGGATCTCATCAAGTCCCATCTTATATAGTTGTCCAGCTATAAGTGAAAAATCCACAGCACGAACTACCAGTTGTTTCTTATGAATAATTGTATATTTGTGAGGTGTCATTCCTGTAGATAGGAACTGAACTATCTCGGTGAAGTGATCATCAACCTTTCTTATGGATAGAAACTATGCATCTGGTAGTGTATCCTCCAAACTAGTAGGTTCCTCTCCATGTTCTAACCTACACAATCAGGTGGTCAGGTCCCTTGTTCATTCTCCCTGGCTTGACCACAATCTCGAAATCATATTCCTAAAATAATAGAATCCATCTGCATATCCTTCCCCCTAACACTGGCTTGTTGACTAGGTACTTCAATGCAAAGTGATCAATGAACATCTTAAAGTGTCCTCCCAACAAGTAGTGACGAAATTTTTGCAGCGCATACACCATGGCTAAACCTTCTCTCTCAGTGGTAGTGTAATTTATCTTAGTTGTTGAGAGCTTCCTACTAGCAAAGGCTAACGGATGGTCAATATCTCCTGCTCCTTGTTGTGCTAACACTGATCCTAAAGCAATAGATGATGAATCGACATGCACATGGAATTCCTTACTCCAATCTGGGAAAACCAGAATAGGCACAGTAACCATTTTTTGTTTCAGTGTATCGAAGTTTCGTTGACATTCCTCTGACCATTGAATCTGACAATCTTTCTTTAAAAGATTCTCCATGGGTGTTTTTATTTGTGCATAGACCTTGATGAAGTTTATGTAGTATCCAGTATGTCCCAGTGTAGTGCGCAACTATCTTACTGAAGTAGGAGGGGGTAGATCAACAATGATGGAAATCTTGGAAGGATCTACCAGCAACCCCTGCTTACACACAATATGGCCTAGCAACACTCCAAAGGGTGAAAAGAAGATGCACTTCTTCAGGTTCAAGGAAATCTGACATTGCCTGCACTTATCCAACATTAGTCTTAAACATTCAATATGATTTTGCAATAAGCTAAAAACAGTCCAATCATCAAAATATGCTTCCAAAAATTTATGTAGAAATTCCTTGAATGCTTCGACCACCACCCTAGAAAACATGGTTGGTGCATTCTTCAATCCAAAAGGCATCACTGTGTACTGGTAGTAACCCCATTCTGTTGCAAATGTGGTCTTATGGAGATCTTCCTTGGCAATCCTGATCTCATGATAACCTGAAAATCCATCTGTGAAGGAGTAAACTTCCTATCCTCCCACATTATCTAACACTTCCTTAGTAAACGGTGTAGGGAATGGGTCATGTAAACATGCATCATTTAGTTTCCTCAATTCTACACAGATTCTGATCTCTCCTGTCTTTTTATCTTGAACCACCATAGGGCTAATCCATTCAGACTCTTTAACAAGTTCTATGATTCCTGCATCCAACATTCTGTCTAATTCAATATTGACTTTCTGCTTATACTTGGGATTCAGTCTGTAGGGTCTCTTCTTGACTGGCCTTACATCTAGTTTCAAGGGGATCTTCGTTTCTCCCATGGGCCCTTTAATGCCCTTCATGTCATTCAACTTGGTTGGAAACAAGTCCTGATATTCATGCAGTAGTTTTGTGATCTTGTCAATAGTGGCATCATCCCAATAATCTCCAATGTTTGTGGGCTTAGGTGCTTGCTCTGTTCCAATATTAACTTTATTGATTTTAATTGGTTGTCCAATAAATGGTAGTTTGACTCCCGGTCCTTCTACGTCTCTCTGTCCTTCTGTTTCTGCGATGTTCACATTCCTAGGATCATCGTTTTCATCAACATTAATATTGTAACAACCATACAATTTCTGGAGAGGTGTAGTCCATTCATCCTCTTCTTGCTCAACAGGGAGGTTAGGTGCCTCCTCAAAGACTTTCTGTCTTACAACTTGTAAAGCTTGATCTATTGTAGGGTACTAACTTTCAAATAAAAATGTAGCTACAAATTTCTGAATCATACCGTACCAATTTGCAGTGGTGAGGCATAGTTTTGCTTGAAGATACCAATTTATAGGGGTTGTGTCCAGAGTGTTAATGAATTTATGCACCCACTGATCTTGAGGAATGTTTCTCCAAGCCTCCTCACAAATTCGCACATGGTCCTTCAGACAACTTTGACCTGTGTATCTAATCTCGCACCCTTCTACTAGGTCTGAAAAGTGCATTGTTATCAAAGTGTGACATTGCACCTAGTCTACGATGTTCTTCTTGTGCATCCCCCTCCATATTGTTGGCGTTGCTTTCAAGGCCTCATCCAGTGCCAACAATCTCTGTTGTACTGGTACAATTTCTTCAAATTCCAATCAGAAAGTTTCTAAATGATTTAAACCATCAAAGGTGGGTGGATTACTGACTTCTATGCCAATCCAACGAACTTCCCTGGTCAATCTGGTACATCTCCACGTAGAAACTTCATACATTTTGTTCTGTCAGTTCTCTAGTGCTTCTTTTGAATCTGATGAGCATGCTTTGTCACTTCGCCAGCTTAAATTCCCATCTTTTGTATGATTAATGCAATCTTGTTGTCTTGTTGTCAATTTATATATATTCTCTAGCTCATATGTGCGGTCTTTGTCTCTAATGGGTTTTGTGTATCTGTGACCTTCATCAGGATCCAAAGGTGCAATGACCCTAAGGAAATCACCTTCAAATGTCATTCTTCTTTTCTTTAAGTCAACAACAGTAGAATTATTGAAATCCCAATCAACTCCTACCAGCGCAAGATAAGGACAACTATCGTCAACTATCTCAATCACCTCGAAGTCCGCAAACTTCCTTACCCCATCGATGTACACAGGGACATGATCCAGTCTCCCAAAGGGGCTTACTAGCTGCTGATTATCCATCCTGAGCCTGGTAGGGGAATAAATCAACTTAGGTTTTCCCATCAATGCCCAGGTCTGCTTCGTCATAACATTGATTTCTGACCCTAAGTCGAGGACCACATAATCTATGTCATAATCTTCAATCTGAGAATTAAGGTGTAGTTCCTTATTTGTTCTTCTCTTTTTGGATACTTGATGTACTGCTTTATTTAGCAAAGGATCTATCCTGCCTATCTCATACTGTCTAATCAAATTTTGTATCTCTTGTACAGATTTTTCATCCTTAATCAAATTAATGCAAGTACATAAGAATTCCATAAGCTTGCTTACCTCTTTTCCTTCTCTGGGTAAAGCAGACTGATTGAATTCCAGAGGAATTCCACATTCTCTCACTTTTGGTTGTGTCTTTGATGAAGAAGCATGATCTCTTCCAAATTATTTTCTTGCCTCTTCAAATGTCTACTTTTCTTTCCTTGGATCAAAAACTTGTGTCTTCTCTGCGGCTCTTCTGACCCTCGATTCTTTTGTAGTCTTTCCTGGGGTCACTATGTCTTCTCATGTAACAATGCCCCCTCTAGTGTTAGCAATGACTATGGGATCCTCTCAGCGAGGTTCTTCTCATATTAGTTGTACTTGTTGGTTTCCTCCTCGTCTCTCCTGAAATTTGGCTAACAGCATGGGACAATCTTTAATGACATGTTCAAATGAGTTTCAGTAGATGCAAGTGGTGAAAGGGTTGTGGCAGTCCCTTTCCAAGTGACCTGGTTGTGCATAATTATAACAAATGATCTGACCTCAACCTCGACCCATGCCTCCTCCTCATCCTCTTTCTATGAATCCACTGCGAGGGTTGAAGTTTCGTCTTCCTAGGGAATTAAACTGCATAGTATTTCCCTCTTGTTGTATCTCTCCTTGAATCCTATATGTATCCCTTGACCTTTCATGCAAGATTTCATAAGACCTATAGTCCTTCTCATCATGCCCCACATATTTACAGAATGTGCAGTAGAGATTTGTAGGTGTCTGAACATATTTTTGCATGTAATAGAATTCACCAGGGTGATGTCTATTACTACATACCTCCCACCAAGGTAGAGTAACCTGCTTCAAAGGGCTTGGAGCTCCAGAGGCCAAGTATTCATGAAATAGGGGACAATTCTCCTTATCATGACCTTCTGACTTGCATCCAATACACCAGATGTCGTCTCGTTTATCTTTTCCCTTGTCTTTCTTCATATCTTCGACCTATAGAGATAAACTAGTTAGCTGACTCAAAATTTGACTCATACCTGAGTTGGATTCTCCCATAGGGGCTGACTCTAGTTTCATGGCGATTTCCAATGACTTAACCTGTGAAGCAACATTCTGCTGCATCAGAGGGACTCTGATGTGTGGTAGGAGGGTAGCAATGAACCATTTCTTGTTTTTCTCGTCTGGGATCTGAAAAATCAAGCAGCCTGTTAAGGTCTTAAACCTCTGATCAAACTCCCAAACAGGTTCAGCTACTTTCTTGTTGATTTCTTTCAGTTCTATAATGCATTGTGACTTCGACTTAGGTTTCTTGAATTATGCACTCAACGCAGTGTTGATATCGTTCAACGGTTTAGGTTGTGCAACTCCATTAACAAACTTCGTGTACCATCTTAGTGCGTGGTCTCTTAAGGTAGTACTAAATTGAGCCCTCTTAGCTGCTTCATCGTTGACTTCCTTAATACTCCATACAACCATGCATAAAAACTAGTGTTGATCAGGATCTTCAGAACCATCTCCCCTAAAGATAGGTAGCCTCATTTCATCCTCCATATATCTTCCTAGGTTTCCTGACTGAGTATGTGTTGAACTACTGGTAATAGTGCTCTGAGTGCTCTGGTAACTCTTGCTACTCTAGTTACTTAATGCTGCTAAAACAACAGGAGGAGAAATAGTACTTACTTTGATAGTCGGTGCAGTTCCTGAAGTTTTTTATTCTTCCCAACAAGGTTCTGCATTCTTCTCTTCCTCTGGCCCAACGGACCCTGAATGTTCCTCGGTCAATAAATCTTCTTCTTCTCCACTGTAGAACCCTTCATTCT
>ML779382.1:60043-111321 GCA_009831015.1 Picea engelmannii
ATGGGTTCTCTTACTCCACAAAGCGTCTTCCCGTGAGGGCTTTCACCATAAGGGGACCACTTTGGAGTTCATCCATATTTACTTCTTATCAACCATGAAAAAACAATAATGAGTCATATTTACATCAAACAATATTGGGTCCAGTACCCAAACCTTTGTGCTATGGGGCTTTCTTCAAGGGTTGACATCAATGACAACCAACCTTAATCAACAACCACTTGGGCTTCCCTACTCTCTAGCTACCATCCCTATAATTTAGGAAACTGACTATTCTATGTAAATGACCTTTCATATAACACCTTTCCAAAAATAGAAACCAATTGTATTTGGTCACGTCATAACTGCTTTTCTTTGCCACGGGGTTCGGTTATCAACAAGGTCTTTTGATGGTGAGAGTGATGTGTTGATTCCTTCCTTTGACAGGGTATCTGAACAATCATGTGCTCTGGTCAGAATCCTGCCATCCACTGTAACGGCCTTGGTTTCTGCTGCATGCTCATTTTCAGGGGTGCGTACGTGGTGAGTGAATGTCAACTGTCACAGTCGTTACCAAAATGACAAAAATTTCCAAGGGAGATGCCTTCCTCAGAACTGTCAAAATCCATGCCACAATTTGAGAATACAAGAATGGACTCAGTTAATCACATTTCTTCTGTGCACTAGAAAGAGTTGCATGAACTTTTTCCATTGTCACTTCACATTCTTTGAAATTCTTCACCTTTCCTTATTTCGATATTATCTGTGTTTCGCACAACTGTACTATTGTATCCTGTGCTTCCCTGAGTTGTCTCTTAAGACACATCACGTTTCCTTCACGACCTTGTGATGATGACACTTCAAAGGTCTTTGTTGTTAACTGTTGTATTAGTTCTTTGTTTTCCTGGTAAATCTCAGCGATAGCGAGCAACACTTGCTTCAGTTGTTGAGATGGCTCTAGAACATCTACGCCTCTGACATCTGTTTTCCTCATTCTTCTCCAACTTTCTCAACTTATACCTTTGATAGGTTCTAGATGAATGACATGCATAAGTAATTCTTCGGCAGCTAACCTTGCACGCGGTTTGCTCGGGAATCGAGTTTCCCCAGCTTCCTTGTTCTTCTTTGGCCTGCCCCTTCTCCGGGGTACTTTTTGTTGGGGACACAGGGCTTCCACCATTTTTCCTTCCTGCATAGCCTCTTCCACTCCAGCCTCTGTGTGGTGTGATATTACCTTTTCCATAGGCAGAGGGAAATATCCCTTTGAATCCTTGGGGATGCCCGCTATGAGAAAGAACAAATCCCAATCCCTTCCCAAAAGTCCTAATTCTTCAACTACTAGTAGTTTAATTAGTGAGACATGAGAGAGTTTCTTTTTCGATTGACCCGCTTCAGCCTGGGCGTTGTCCGCCATCTCTCAGAGGTTCTGATGTAAGAAAGAGGGTATATTTAATGGTCTTATTCCTGTGAAGTGCATCAACAATCTAATGTGATGAAAATGTATTATGTCGAACCTTCCTTCACAGGTGAAATATCTCCTAATTACTCCAAGTAGTTTCCGAAAAGGTTCCTGCAAATATCTGCTCGAAACGCCTCTCTCAAGTTTCCCAGATAAACAATCTCATTTGATGAAATATTCATTGCACCACCCATCTAATGGCATGCATTTGAACCACCTTTCATCGCACAGAGGGGTCATTTTCATGATCGACAGAGTTTATTTTGTTACATGGATAGTGACACCCACAATTACTACATGGAAACTGTCGAAACTAAGTGTGAATTGATCAACTAGTCTCAAATTGAATCCTTGGATTTTCCTACAGAAGACCATGCACCCAAACTGTTCGAAAGACGCCCTGACCTATGGATCTTCGTTGATCAATGTCAAGTTTTGGGGCTCGTTCCCAATGCTTCTACCACTTCACATGTCGTTCCTTATGTTTTGGGAGGTTTCCATGGTTCAACGCATATCAACTCGGGCTTTGCGAGAAGAACTAAAAACAATGCATAAGATCGACTAGTGAATAGAATGTGTGAAGAACATCTGGAATTTATAACAAAGCAGGTGGGAATTGGAATCGTGCAAGTGAACATTGAATTCATGGCGATTGGATGTTTTGAAACGAACTGAAGGCATTTCGTAGCACATCCATGCGTGTAAAGTACAGTTGATAAGCGTTGCAGGGCATACATGATATGAACATCATGATTCTTCATTCTTACAGCCTCCATAATGAGTTGATGATGGTCACTCCATTTGTCGATGAGACTTCTATTGAACAACTTGCCTCGACCCAGGGCACGTAAAATCCTCCTTTTTGATAGGACCTGACTCTTTGGGAACAAACTCGTACCATTTACACACGTTTTGAATCCAACATCCCTTCCCGACTCCAAGGGCCAACCGACCACTTGCTGACTTCGACCCTTTTGTTGTTTGGTACCTGACCTCACATGCTTTTCCACATGGACCATAAATTGACTAAGATTGACTCTAACTAAAAAGAAAAATGGCAGTGCTAATAGCTGGCTCCAATGAGGATGCTATCCTCCCAGCAAGGTAGCAAAGAACAACAGACCAGGTGCCTGACCATTGGTCCTTATTCGACTTTCAGACATTGAAACAATGGAAAAGAAAATGGAACCTAAAACCTATTGACACAGTTTCGACCAGACACAACATAAACTCAGGGCCTTCACTTCGGGCTTCAATTTTCTGCCAACACACTAACTCGAAACAAAAATAAAATGACTATTTACAATGACATGTGACTTAAACAAAATTTATTGCACCAGATAGTGTTTGAGGAACCTGTCGTTTATAGGCCCCCAATCAACACACTCTCCATTTAGTTCTTCCAGAAAATAAGCATTATTTTCGTGATATGCACTGATTCTGAATGGACCCATCCAAAGATGATCAAATTTTCCATGTTTTCCTTTATATTCATTCCTCGTGTCCCATTTCATCACCAGATCCCCCAACTGAAATTCCTTCTGCTTAGACTGCTTGTCAAAAGTTTTATTCATCCTCTCCTGGTGGAGTTGTGATCGATTTTACACATGTTCCCTCATATGTTGTGTGTGAATCCATTTATTTATTCTCCTTTGCATGTCATCTGGCCCAGATTATTGTTCTTGCAATAAATCCCTAAAGAGAAACCCCAATGAGGTGGGGAAAACTACATATGCAACATAGACAATCTAGAATGGAGAGGTCGAGATGGACTTCTTGGTAGTGACCCCATTTTCCCATAGCATGTAAATAAGATTTTTATGCCAAGCCTTCTTGTTGTCTTGCAAGAGTCTCTTGATGATCTTGGTTAAACTTTTATTAGATGATTCTGCTAACCCATTTCCATGTGGGTAATACGTTGTAGAATGTCCTAGGGTTATGGTGTAATAATGAAAAAAAATATCCATCTTCTTGGACTTGAATGCGACCGCGTTATCTGTTATGATCTTGATAGGGCATCCAAATCTTGACATGATGTTCATCTCCAGAAATTGAATGATGACTGCGTCAGTGGCTTGCTTCATTGGAATTGCTTCTATCCATTTCGTGAAGTAATCTGTGGCCATGAGTATCCATCTGTGCTACGCCGAGGATGGCATATTTATTTCCCCTATAAGATCCAATCCCCATTTCATGAAAGGCGCTTCAACCGAGATCAATTTTAGTGGCAGGGGTTGCAACTTTCTCCTTCCATCGCAAATCTAATGCTCGTGGAAACTAGAGGCATGTCTATATACGTTTGTGAAGATGTTGGGACAATAGTAACCTTCCCTCAGGATTTTATGTATGGTGGTTTTCTAGTAGTGATGTCCTCCACAATATCCTTTGTGGAATTCTTTGATAGCTCGTTTCACATTGTCTTCCAAGAAATAACTTAGAAATATCCCTCTAGGATCTTTCCAATACAGTGAGTTATCTAGGATGCAGAACTTAACAAATTTCAGATTTAGGAATCTGGGTTTGGTATTACTTAAACCTGAAGGGGCTTGCATATTTATCAACACATAGATGATGTATGTATACCACGGTGAATCAACGAACTTTTGAGACACCTACGTAGTTGTTTCTTCCTAAGGATTTTCTGACAGATCAACAATGAATTTGATTCCCAAAGCATCGCAGTCCAACTACACCATCATCTTTGCAAGGCCCTGATCCTTAATCATCTTTATGGGATTAATTTCTAGGTCATATTCTAGCATGGACGCTATCCACTTACCTCTCCTTCCCTCAAGGTCAAGTTGTGTCAGGATATCCTTGATTGAGTTGTTGGGCACATAAGCAATAACGTGGGAGTGTAATATGTACATTCTGAACTCCTTTACGGATTTTACTAATGCATATGATTATTTCTCCATAATTTCATACCTTAGTGGAGAATCCCTCATCATCCTACTGAAATAGGCTATAGGCTTCTCAAAGTTCTGATCGTCTTTCTGTAATAGCATGCCCACAATTGTATGCTTCGAGGTGAATGAAAACAGGATGAAGTCTTTAATGAAGTCTGGGTTGGACAGAACAGGAGCTTTAGTCAGCATGACCTTGATATCTTCAAATGATTTCATGGATTCCGGGTTCCACTTGATCTTGTTCCCCTTTTTGAGAACGCAGGTGATATTTTTTATAATTTCTGCCAGGTTTGAGATGAATCTTCTCAAGAAATTTACCTTTCTAGGGAAATACTGCACCTCCTTCTTACTGTACAGAGTGTTTATTTTCAGGATTCCTTCAAGCCTGTTGGGGTCTACCTTTATACCCTCTTTTGAGATGATGTTCCCTAACAACTTCCCCTCTTGCATCCAAAAATGTGACTTTTTTGGATTCAATGATATGCTGAATTTCCTGCATTTCTGGAAGACCTTCTTCAGATGCCCGAGGTGTGTTCGTCGGAGTCAGAGTACACTGTGATGTCATCCAGATAGATCACGATAAAATTTTCCTTTTTGTAAGAAAATTCTATGCCCATTTCCCTCTGGAAGGTAGCTCCGATGTTCATCAAACTGAATGGAATCTTATCATACATGAACATCCCCCATGGTGTCGTAAAAGTCGTCTTTTCCCTGTCATCCAGGTGTACCAGGATCTGATTGTAACCCAAAAAACCATTCAGCATGGACATCTTTTGGGACCCTACCACCTTTTGTAGAATTTAATCCATTTTAGGGAGTGGGTAGTGATCCTCGAGGGACACTTTATTCAAGTTTTGAAAATCTACACACAATCTTATTTCGCTTCTCTTTTTTCCTACAGGCACCAAGTTGGCCACCCACATTGAAAACCTTAAAGAAACGATAATTTTATCCTCGAATAGTTTCTTTACCTCTTTTTTGATTAGCGACAATAGCAGGGGATTTATCCGTCTCAACTTTTGTTTGAAAGGCCTCTGGTATTCTTTGAGAGGAATGACATGTTGAATCACTTTGGTGTTGCAAACCTTCAAGTCATCGTAACTCCAAGCAAAGACATCATGGAAATCCTTCATGAGCTTGATGTAATCTTGTTTGACCTCTAGACTGAGCATTTTTGACAATTTGATTATTTTTGGGTTCTCTTGAGTCCCGATGTTGCAATCTTTGTCATCCTCATCATTTTAAGTGATCTTGGGATTTCTAGCCACATAATTTTTGTCAAACATATTTTCCAACAAAAATAGCCCCTTTTGAATAATATTATTTTTCAATTGTACTATGTCCCTTCCACCTATCTGGTTCTAGAAAGGGTCATTATTACTGTGCACATCTGTGCTCTCATATTCATCGGAGCAACACTCATCATCAATGTTTACGTTAGCGAACTTGTTGCTCATTAGCAGAAATCTCTCCACCTATTTGGTGTCCTCAACCACTTGCCAATATTTAATATTATCAGGAACTGTCGGCCCGTGTTTGACTTCGATATCATATTTTCTGTTGGGAAATATGGGGACTTTAAAAATCGAGGCCGAGGTGGAAAATGTGTTGGGGATTTGATTCTACCCCCTCGGGATCGCCGATAGCTCATACTCCGAGAATTCTTTGAGGAGGTCCAACACTAGGTTTTTGTATGCTCTCAGCCTAGGGTGTTTGGATTGATATGTGCCTTTCACCTATTTTATAACCAACTCGGAGTCCCCATGCACTAATATCCTCTTCGCACCTAATTCTTTCAAAACCTTCAGACCCAAAATCAATGCCTCATACTTGGCCATGTTGTTTGTACATTTGAAAGTGATCTTGTACGAGCACATTTTTGTGCCCACCTAGGGAGGGCTTATCCATACATTGATCCCTACCCCTTCCTTGCTGACAGCACCATTGAAACTCATGTTCCATATCTCATTCCTCGCACGGTTCCTCAGATCGACACACTCTGCTTCTCGTCACTTGGCTTCATCGTCGACAGTCATGACGGTTGTCGGTTATTCTTGTTCAAAAGAAGGTCATTGTAGAATATGGAGGAGACGACCCCAGTGTCAATGGAGTAGATAGGGTGGTTATTTGGATGTGTCTTACTTCTTACCATGTATTTCAACAACACTTCTCTGTATAACCGTCTCTCCTGACTAAAGAGAGGAATGGTGGCATATGACATGTCCATTTGCAAATTCCCTTTTAACTTCACATCCCACGACCTGGATAAAAGAATGCCAAATTTAGGGGGTATGTCTTCCAAAACCACGTCCATAACCATGTTCTTCGAAGGAATTTGGGCCAGTGATATGACCAAGTGTTGGTTATCTATTCTTCTTCCCTTACCTTCTGAGTTATTGACCTAGGGTTCATCTCTTTCGGGTTTCCAACAAAGCCTCTAAAACTATCGACCCTCTTGGTAAACTAGAAGGCAACACAGTACACAGAGTGCACTGCGTAGTCTCACCGAAGATAGATTTAAATGGGTGGTTGTAAGACTCAGGTGTTTACAACCTAGGATTGAGTATGAGATAGGGGTTTATTATTTAGAGCCATATACTACAAATTGTGATTGCAATATAATATTACTCACTGGTGCGCATTTATCTTCCGTGGTTTATTTACCGAACAACACAATCGTATTCCATAACAATGCATTAACTCATTCATTAAGCATAACAAGTAACTGTTGAAATAAAACAAAGATATACATGCATTCATCATATTACATAGATATTACCATGGTTCACCCCCTCCTGGGTTACGCCCACAAATATTTGTCTCTAGGCTCTTTTATTATGGTAGTTTTGCATCTCTAGCACTGCGCACTTACAATTCTCCTCAGATGGGTAAGATCTCTATGAGGTGAACTAGATCGCACCAGGCTCCCCAACTTGCGATCTAATCCTCAGATCTTCTGACTCTCTCATGTTCTTAGCTCAACATATTACAAAAATGGTTCGTAACAGTATTACATAACACATCAACTCGTACATAACTATGATTGAATACTACAAAAGCTAAACTAACACAAAAGAGAACGAAATTCTATATGATACCTGTGTATCTATATTTATATATATTAGGTTATCCATCCATTTACAATGTATTACCAAAACCCTAACCCTACTGATGTTAGGTCTTCCTCCAATGCCCGTGTGTTTTTCTTCCTCTAGCTGTCACTTTCCTTGTGCACGCTTTCTTGCATGCGCATGTGTTGTTATTCCTCCAGTTGTTACTTCAGTTTCTGCACGCTTTATTTCCCATGATCATCCTTCTTTCCACTTCATCCTGGTGCCAATAGGCCCCCAACACTGACATGTGACTCGTCCCGAGTCACCTAATCCTTCTAAGCTTCCTCGATCTCCTTGATGATCATCTGGAACTTTTCCTTGAGCTCAGTTTCTTTTATCAGTGCCAGTGCGGTCTTTTCCTTGATGGTGTCCACTACCTGAACTGCCACTTCATCACTTAGCAATCTTGTACATTCTACCTGGTTCCATGCTATCTATTTTTTAGCTCCTTATTTCTGTGTGATTACTTCTGCTACCAGTTACAGTGAGACAGATCTAATAACTACTCCACAAGGGGAACATACACCCTATCTCATCAACTTGCGGGAGCCCAATCGTGTTGGTACATAAGAAAGATGGAACCTAACGAATCTGTATTGATTACTGGGCTCTGAATAAAATCACTGTCAGAAACTGGTACCCGATTCCTCGAATCGATGACCTCCTTGATCAACTCATGGGGGCCAAATACTTCAGTAAGATTGATCTGAAGTCTGGCTACCACCAGGTCTCGATAGAATAGACAGATGTATGGAAGACCACCTTCAAGTCAAAGGAAGGACTTTTTGAATGGTTGGTCATGCCCTTTGGTTTGAAAAATGCTCCAACCACTTTCATGAGGATGATGGACAATGTCCTGTGACCATTCACCAATACTTTTGTAGTGGTGTATCTGGATGACATTCTAATTTACAGCAAGACTTGGGACAAACACTTGCAGCATATTCAGCAGGTTCTACACACCCTGCGGTAGCACAAGCTATACGCCAACCTGGAAAAATAATCCTTCGGAATGGACAGGGTCCATTACCTAGGCTACATCATTGATCAGCATGGCATACATGTGGATCTAGCCAAGATCCAAGTCATCCGTGACTGGCCAACCCCAACAACACTCACTGAGCTTCAGAGCTTCTTGGGACTTGCTAATTTCTATCGCAGGTTCGTGTTGGGTTTCTCCCATATTGCATGAGCCCTCAACCAAATAAACAGGGGTGGTGGTAAGGCAAAATTTGCGTGGGGCCAGTCCCAACAACAAGTGTTCGATGATTTGAAGCAGTGCTTATGCTCAGCCCCAGTACTTTCACTACCAGACCTACAACATCCCTTTGAGATCGAGACAGATGCTTCAGACTATGTTGTGGGCACCGTTCTCACTCAGCACGGCCACCCCGTGGCCTATCATAGTGAGACACTGTCAGATATTGTCTGTAAGTACCCTACTTACGGCAAAGAAATGTACTCCATTGTGAAAGCATGTCGCCAATGGAGACATTACATTCTTGGGAAGGAGACAGTCATCCACACTGATCATAAGCCATTGCAGTTCATGCAGACACAGGGAAAACTGCAAAATGACCTCCATCAAAAGTGGTCCACATACTTGCAGCAATTCCACCTCAACACCAAGTATAAAACATGAAGCACCAATCACATCGCTAATTGTCTCAGCAGACCGTCAGTCGCGGCACTCAGCATGGTGCTAGACTCTTGTGGCCATGAGACATCTGGATGGCCCCAACTCTATGAGATAGACCCTGACTTTGCCACCACCTACCAAATGTTGGGTGCAAATGCAGTTGTCGATAATTTCCATCTTCAGGATGGGTTGTTGTGTCATCTGGGCCATATCTGTGTTCCATCAAGTGAGCGAGTGAAAATAATATGATAAGCAAAATAAAAATTATTTAATAAAATAAAATAAAAATTATTTGATACAATAATTTTTTTTTAATTCCAAAATGTACCCAGACTCATTCAAAGAAGAGCTTGGCAGTGGCCTCTGCTGTGATTCTCTTCTTGCAGGCAACCAAAATCACCATCTTATTTAATTTATTATCCTATTTTATTTGATGTTGATCTGGGAAGCCCACTACAGTTGGATGGTAGGACACTTCGGCATCGAAAAGACAGTGGTGATGCTACAGAAACATTTCTACTGGCCGAAACTTCGACAGGAGGTCAACAAGTATATCAGGTCCTACACTGCCTGTGCTATTGTCAAACCGACCACTAAGAAACAAGGCTTGTACACCCCTCTTCCTACTCCTGACAGGCCATGGGAATCCATCTCAATGGACTACATGTCGGGCCTGCCATCCACCAAGCGGGGAAATGACTGTGTTTTTGTGGTTGTTGATCGCTTTTCTAAGATGGTGATTATGGTTGCCTGCAAGAAGAGCATCACAGCAGAGGCCACTACCAAGCTCTTCTTTGAATGATTCTGGGTACATTTTGGAATCCCACAAACCATTATCTCAGATCGGTATAGTCGATTTCTCAGCACATTCTGGTCGAGCCTCTGGTCACTGCTGGACACCAAGCTCACCAAATCCACGGCCTTCCACCCCCAGATAGATGGCCAAATCGAGGTTGTAAATCGAATGATTGTGCATATCCTTCACATGTATAATTCAAAGAACCCTCACACATGGGATGAGAGCCTTCCTTATGTCCATCATAGCTACAACCGAGCCTGGAATAGCTCAACCGGCCACAACCCCTTTCAAGTGGGGTTGGGATTCCAACCATTGGGTCCCATAGATGTTGCACTTCCCCTTGCGGTCACCTTGACTGACTCATCTCCTACTCCAACTGAAGCTAAAAAATCCACCCAGTTCATTGAGATGATCCAGCACATCTGCCAATAGGTTCAGGATATCCTACAGAAGTCCAATGACAAGTACAAACAACACCATGATCAACATCGGGTGCCGCATAAGTTTTAGGTGGGCGACAAAGTTTGATTGCACTTGCAGAAAGAATGCCTTACAGGACCCTATCGGAAGCTTTTCCCACTCTATTATGGACCGTACACTATCACCAAGGCTGTGGGGGATAATAATTTTGAGCTCAACATCCCTCCATTCCTTGGCCTGCACCCAGTGTTCAACGTGGATCTCCTTCTCCCTTATTTCCCACCATTATTGGACACCTCCGAAGTAGCAGAACAACTGACACCAACAGAGCTCAACCCTGACTACATAAAACAGGCATCCAATGATCATATTGTGGACAGACATATCAAGGGCACTTGACAACAAAGGATCCAGCTTTATCGATCCGTTAAAGCAGGGCAGCTCCTGCACCAAGGCAAGTGGCTCACCCGGGGCCAAATCCAGCAGAAATTTCCTCATCTAATGGGGGACCTCAACGCAATGGATACCATTGCTTCCTAAGGAGGGAGTATTGATCCATATGGATATCGGTGGCCACCCACCTTTTCCAACTGGCTCAAAACAGTTTTCTGACATTTTTGGCAATTTACTATTTTTAGCAATTTTTACTTCCGGGGCCATTTTGAGGGCCTAAATGAAGTTTTTTCGGTATCTAACTCCTCAATGATATCCAAAGGCATCATTGAGCCCCCAAAATGAATCTCCTCGGTGATACCTTTCCAACGAGCTATCACACGCCTAAAACGGAGATCGTATGCAAAAGTTACGACCTCGGGAAGTTGATGTACTAGCTTACCCAAACAGGGCCCACATGACTTTTGGTGTTTCATCTCCTAGGGTTAGGTTTTTGGATGTCTAGGGTTTTTGGCATTCTTGATTATTGTAAAAAGGCTTTCAAAGACTCATTGTAAATTTCTTCTTGTGAATGCGTGTTGTTGTCACATCTCTTCTCAGAGATAAGCCGCCACCATTCCAGCAAGCTTGGTTCCCCTGCATTTTACAGTTTCAGCTTATTTCATTATTGAATAGAAAACTAGTTTTACTGTATCTCTGTTATTTTTTGTTAAGAACCTGTTAATAATTTGTATTCATTTTGTTATTCTCATAAGATTCGAATCATTTAGGTTATGATTTGAGTTATCGTCATGGTTATTCTTTGTCTCAAGATAGGATAGAAGGAGACTTGAATCATATCTTGATGAAAACAAGAAAACAAACCAAGAACCATCCAGAAATTCCTCGAAACATTCCCCTATATTCATGGGATTTGACCAAATCGACATGGTCTCTCCCCTAGAAGGGAAGACAGAGTGACCTGGTCACCCTCCTAACATTGTTTCAAGGGTATGGTCAGTCCCCGAGAGTGAAAATGGGAGTGACCATGGTAAAATGAAGCCAGGAACAAGTGAAAAAGGCCAAATTGTCAGGGTTTAAAGGTGTATTCTTCTTCTTGATGATCAAGGGGATGTAATGGATCATTCATGCATGGTGTTGAGGTGGAAACACTTAGGAAAGTGTGACAAATAAGGTATGACACTTAGTAGAATGGACCATGGAATTTTCTACACTAACGTCACCAAGGAGGGTGAAGTATGACACTTAGCAAAGTGAAGTGAGACACTTGATGACACTTAGAAAAGGGTGAAAAAATGGTGTATAAAAATAGGAAGGGAGAAGAGGTCGAGGCCTAGATGTTGGAAATGAAGAAATATGTCCAGCTGCATGATTACCCCTCCTAGGTAGAAGATATAATTTTCACTTACCACTTGGAAGGAAAGGCAACCATGTGGTAGGATCAGCTTAAGAAAGCCAGTAACCTAGATGAGAAGAGGAACTCTTGGAGGTAGTTCAAAGGACATTTCCAAGAGAAATATTTGTTCGAACATTATTATGAAAGGAAGATGAAAGATTTCTTTGAACTCAAGTTTGGAAGCATGACAATGGATGAATACGAAAAGAGGTTCTTTGAATTGTTGAAGTATGTTGACTTCATCCAGGATGAGAAAGCCAAAATCCAAAGGTTTCTAAGTGTGTTACATTCCTTATATAGTGACAAGATTCAATATGATAACCCAAAAAAATTGGAAGAATCCATAAGGAGAGAAAGGCATCTTTATGAGCAAAGCAGAGGAAGGCTAGTTTTCCAAAAAGCTTGGAATGACAAGATGAAGGGGGAAAAGGATCAAAGGAAGATAGGTTTTAAGACACCCTTTTTCAAGAACATCACCCAAGAAAATCAACAATGTCAATCGGCCCAAAATGAGCACAATACTACATACTCATTTGGGAAAAGGCCAAGGAAACAACTTGTACAATGTTGGGCATGTGAGGGAAATCACTTATGTAGGGATTTCCCTCGCAAAGGAGAAATAATGAGGAATTTCCACAACATTCAAGAGTTTGAGACAGTGGAATACATGGGAGAAAACATGCCAAGGATTTATGCAGCATTGGAAAAAAAGCAACAAGAGTATCAAGATCCCATGATTCAAGTGGAAGGTAAGATTGATAACCAACCCATAACAGTTTTAATTGATTCTGGAGATAGACATAGTTACATAAATGCTAACATTGTTGAAAGATTTCACTTGCAAAGGAGTAAGCATAAGAAATCTTGGTTAGTTCAGTTAGCTATAGGGATAAGAGGAAAATCATTGAGTTGTTTAAATATTGTCCAATAGATATGAATGGAATCAACACAAGGTAGTTGTAAACATCATACCATTGGGTTCATATGATTTTCTAATTGGCATGGATTGGTTGGAAAAACACCATGTTTTCCTAGACCGTTATAACAAGACAATGAGATGCCTTGATGAAGAAGTGAAATAAAAAAATGTTCAAGGAATTCCAAGAGTTGTGGTTGTTAGAGAGATTTCGACTATGTAGTTGAAGAAGAGTTTCAGGAAAGGATGTCAAATTTTTGCAATCCATATGGAAGAGGAAGCCAAAGATAAAGTGGAAACAATTTAAGACCATCTAATCTTAAGGGATTTTGATTATGTTTTTAGATAAATCTTGGGATTTCCACCAAAGGGAGACATTGATTTCTCCATTGATTTCATGATGGGATGATCTGGGATATTTTATTCGATGACCATTACATGAATTGTATTAAAGAGCATAAATAAAGCTTATGTGCATCATAAACGAAGAAGACATAAATATGGAGAACGGATGAGAAAGAAGACAATAACACAAATATCGATAACGGAGTTCATCCCAAGAATGGAATGTGTCTCTGGGCCCACTTCTAAGTGGAGAGGCCTTTATACTATCTCAACACAAATCTTCATAAATACATGACTATACCTAAAAACTGAAAATACCCTGAAGCTCCGCTATTTGGATGCAAATTCTGAATGCACCAGTGGATTCGTGGCAAGAAATCATACAAAACTCACTGTCAATATGTCGAATTCGGTCACTGATCATCACATTCCCCCTTGGGATATTTTCCTCATTTTATGTGCCACTACAGTCTACAATTATCCTTGTACCTGCATATAAAATTTTGTCATCGTACGGACTCAGCATGAGCTCCACGAACAGATGCACAAACTCATCTTTTAATAAAAATTTCTGGTGGATATTTTGAAAGGGTTGATAACCCACTTGGTTTGCGGAGGAAATGGACAACAGTTGGTTAGGGGGAGGTCTAAGGGTCAAACCCATGTAGACCCCCCTTCTAGTTTATTGGTTACAACTTAATTCAAAAATAGTTTTAACACCATATTATAATACAACCCCCCCGTATATATTTGGTATATCATTCTAACCCCCACCAAATTTGGTACCATGGATAAGTTTGGGTGCCAATTCTTGATGTGATGGGTTCACAGATACGATTTTTCTATATTTGGTGGTCGTTGGTTTTATTTTTGAATGTGGCTGAATTTTGTGGTCATAAAATGGTCCAACGGTATAATATGTTTTTTGTTCATTCAATTTCGGGCCCTCATTGGGAATTTCAGGGATTCCACATGGTGCTTTGTGATTGGGCCACATGGAACCCTCTCATTTTCCACCTTTATCCAAACAAATGTCTTTGTGTCATCCGATCAAAAGGCCACATAGTGTCTCTTGGGTGGTGCTTCTTAGAGGTGCCATGTGTCACCTTCCAATTGGCCCATGTGGCCTCCAAAAATGTCAATTGTGCATGCCATGTGTTGGCCCCTGGGTGGTGCCACATCAACATGCTGAAATCAACAATATGTCACCCCTACATGTTTGACTGTTGATGTCACTTGTATGGATGTTGATGTTAGGGTTGACTTTGACTAGGGTTGACCGCAACTTTGACTGGTCATATCTTCTTCATCCAGACTCTATTTGATGTGTCGTTCACGTTGTTGGAAAGGTCACAACGATATCTTTGACTTGGTGCCATTTTTTTATGATATTTGAGGACATTGAATTTTTGGCCTTTTAGATCCTCCTAGATCATTCCTCCCCACTAGGAAGAATTTGGGCCTCCAAAAGCCTTATCAATCAACAAATAGTTGAGGCAATTTCTCTCTCACTTTCCCCTTCTCAATCCACCATTATTTTCTTGGATGTGTTCCCTTAAGGCCCACTCAAAGATATTCAACATCACCTTTGCGTGAATTCCTCATCCTTCTATCTAGAATGATATATTCTTTTAACCCATCCAAGTACTTAGGAGAAAACTTGTTCACTGAAGGTAATGACACACTCTCCCTTTGTTCCATGATCATTGGAGGCTCATAAAGTTTTAGGTTCTCTACATTCACAATTGAGTATATCTTCATATATGGTGGTAGATCTAGGCGGGAAGCATTTTTTCCAATCTTCTCCAAGATGGTGAAGGGTCCATATCTGATGGGATTGAGATTATTTCCTTCACCCTTCAACCTATATTTGTTGATGTGGAGTCACACTTGATCTCCCACTTGAAACTGGTGATCAAATCTTTGCTTGTCATGGTGAGATTTGTATTGTGTTTGAATATTTTCCAACTATTCTTGAATTGTCTGGTGTACTTGTTGAATCCTCTAGATGAACGTTTGGTCTCTATATTCATATCTTTGTTCACTTGAGTCAACATATTTTCCAAATATAAATTCTAAGGGAGTATTAGGTAGATACCCAAAACATGTCTCAAATGGTGAACTCTGCGTGGAAGAGTGCAAGGATCATTTATATGCATGTTGCACATATTGTATCTAATCATCCCACAACATGGAATGTTTGTTGCAGTACCATCGAAGAAAATGAAGCATTGTTTTGTTAAAAACCTCTATCTGTTAATCATTTTGTGGATGGAAAGTAGTAATCCTCTTCAGCTTGATGGCCATCATTCTCCAGAAGCTTGTCCAAAACTCTCCAAGGAATCGAGTGTCTTGATCTGAGATAATGGATGTGGTCATTCCAAAGTGGACCCATACATGTTGAAAGAAAAGATGAGCAGTTTGCTCAACAATGATATTCTTTTTACATGGCATCAAGCCACACATCTTACTAAACCTGTCCACTACTACATACAAGTCATGACCCCTTTTTAACATAGGCAACCCCCCTACAAAATCCATGGTGATACTCTCCCAAGGATGAGAAGAAATAGGAAGTGGTATGTACAACCCCGATTTTCTATTAATGGGCTTACAAATGCACAACACACACCCCTTTAAATTCATGGTTACAATTAATTTCATTCGAGGAAAACATAACCTCTACAAGTGTACTACAATACTCTCCACCCAAAAAATACCAAATATAAGAGAAGTGTATGATTCTCCAATTACATGCACTTTTTCAGTGGTAGGAATACAAATTCTACCCAAATGGTAGAGTAGTTTGTCCTTCAAACAAAATCTCTTCACTTGGAAACCATGGATTAGCCTCTCAAATACATCTTTGAAGGCTTCATCAATAACATATTTTTCAACATAATTGACATGAGCTAAGGAATAATGCTTCAAAACAATATATCTATTGGCATAGGGGTAGACCCAAGGTTCAACGCTTCGACATCACACCAAAAAACCCTAACTACCATCCCTTTTGGCAACACCTGCAAAGCAGGTGAAGTCTCACCCGAGGTAGAGGTAGGGGGGCTACATGACTCATGTGTCTGTAACCAGACTGGGACATAGATCAGTGATTACAACACTTCACAAGGTACTTAGGAACAATATATATTAATTCATTCACATTGCAGATCAAACCCTAAGTATAGTTCAACGTAGTAATAATGACAAAATAAACATCGCACTTAGCATATTAAGTCAAATCTAAAACATTCAACATATATAAAGAATTAAACATTCATGGATCTATCTATCATTCATAACATTCAATGCAGAAAGCAAATTCACAGCATAAACATTACAGCACAAAGCAAACCATCAACACAAGATTTATGTGGTTCACCCCAGTGTGGGGCTACGTCCACCAATGACTTCTTATTCTCTATTAGTCTTCAATATCTTACATCCATCCACTCTTGTGCACTATGCCACAAAGCCAAGATTCACACTTGAGAGGTGATATGTGCACTAAGCACCAGATCCACCTTCCCAAAATCAGGTCAAGGTACAGAGCCAACTTCTCTCTTAAGCATGGAGCCTTACATACATGTTTTGTTTCACAAAGCAACTCAGAACTACTTTCCTCTTGCACTTATCCACTTATGCACTTAGCTACATACTACATTTCTTGCACTAAGAACACCCCCCTTCTACATTACATTCCTTCCTATATGTACTTTTACATTCCTTACAACAAGGCCTAATCATGGGTAAAACCATGGGCTGACATCCCAAAACCCTAATACAAAAACTCTAATGAACCCCTTGTTGGGTCCATAGAATAAATGAGATCCCGAGATCTCAGCTCTGCCTGGGCACTCCATATTCAACCATCTTGTCGAAGTACAAAAGTGGTCAAACCCGACCAATGTTCCCTCAAAACTTGGTCGAGGGCCAAAAGGTCCCCAACACTCACCTATGACTCGTTCCGAGTCACTCATATCTGGGAAACACTACTTCGAAGGCTTCAAGCTTAGCTCAAGCTGCCTCAACCTGTTTCTTCACCTGAGCCTCCTGCTCAATGAAATCCTTGATCAATTTCTCTATAACAGGCCCTTCCAGGTGTTGTTCCACTATCGCAACCACTTGGTCTAGTTGTGAACCTTGTACCTTGATATCTTCATACACCATGCATGATTCATCCTACACCAGTTGTATCCTTTGTGTAACTTCCATTACCCTTCCCTAGATGGCAGTAATCTAATGCTGGACCACGTTGTTCTTGTGATCTCTTCATTCTCTCGACTGCAGTGAGAAACTTCATCTACGCTTGAACTGTCATTGCCTGTTGTTGTGCCTCCTGTAGCTGCACTTCCAACTTCCTGAGTTTTGGGTCTTTCGTGAGGTGTTCGTAGGTATATGCAGTTTTGTTTCTTAGCTTCTTGCATTCCGAGGTGAGGAATATGATCCTTCCTATTTTTCTCTTAGCAACTTATTCCCTCTGATCGTGCACTTCATGTGGAGTGCTTGGTACTGCTTGAAGCTATTAGATGGCATCAACGAGCTTCGTCACTTGGACCTCAACTGCCTCATGTTCCTCCTGTGTTAAGCTTGGCACAGAGCGAAGTGTTCTTCTCACCACTTCTTTGACTACAGTCTGCTCAGTGAGAAGTTAGTCCTTTTCCCTCTGTATCTTTGCCTTTTCTTCCTTGAGAATCTTCTAGAACTCATCCTTCTCATTTTCATACGTGGTTACACAGTACCACACAACTCGTAGTTGCTCCAATATATTGTCTTTTTCTTCCTTTAGGGATTTTGTGGCCTGTTCCTTTTCTTCTTGGACTCACTGAAGCCGAGCCTATGTTGTATCTGCAAGTCTTCGAAGTTGGGTTGGTTCATCCCCCAACTCTATAGTATCTGACGAGGAGGGGGTAGTAGGTATTGCACGACTAACTTGAATAGCTCATTGTAGCTACTTCATATCCTTCTCAACTCATACATATAGCTCTTCTTGCTTTGTGAAATATCTTTGTAAGAGGTCTTTGGATGCATCTTCCATCACTCTGTGGACTAGAATAATGTCATCCTCGGTGAGCATAGCCTCTAGCTATGGATTACTTGCATGGGTTTTCTTTATGGCCAAGGATTTCTCTGGAGAAACCTTCTTCTTATTCGATTCTTTTGTCTCAGTAGGGGGATCCCTCAGTGGTGTAGCTTCTCCTTCTCCTTTTTTTTCTCCTTCTTCCCCTCCTCCTTATTGATTTACTTTGTCTCCTACTCCTCATGCGGGCAATTTATGTCTACTTTCTTCCGAGGAATTATCCTCCTCATTAGTCTCTATGTCTTGGAATTCCTCCTTTTTCTTCTTCTTCTTCACACTGCTCTGTCCAACGTGCTCAATCCGGGTGACCAAGGGGCTTCTGATGATGTCAGGGTTAGAGATTTTTGCATCATCAACTGGTACAAGGAACTCTGTCAGCCACTCCTTCATGATCTCCTCCATGTCTTTGTTGGTAAAATTGTAATAGGATTGTAATTGCTCCTCGCTCTCATCCCTGCACATAGTGATATAAGTTAAATGTCGATCTGCATGGAACTTAGCTAATGGTCTATACTAGTGCAATGTTCACGGAGTCATGCGTGGAAAATATTGTATGGAAACCTTTAGCTGCTGCTAATAGGCATGGAATACTTTGTTCAACTTCCATTTATTTGACATGTCATTCGTGTATCATAGAGTGGAGAACTTCATGGCCAATGGCTCCAAAGGTTCAATCTCCAGGAAGGAAGCTCCTTCCGACATTTGCCAAATGAAAAATGTGATCAATGCAAGCAACCAGCTGAAATGGAACTCGTACCCTTCATCCTATGCTTCGCGATAGTATTTCTCGATCTCGTTGACAAGGTAGATCGAACAATTCATTTGCATCCCCTCCACGCATTTCCCTGTGAGTTCCACCATGAAATTGGTGACCTGTGTGGGGTAGTTATTTCTCAAAATATTCCTAGCTATTAGTTGGAAATCTAGGCGCACTACGCCATCCTGGATGGAGGCTATCTTGTAGCCTCGCTTTACCTTCTCAACTTTGCTATATGCCTCCTTAATGCACTATGTCAGGGAGTGGTCTGAAGCCTTCCCTGGGTATAACTGCTAAGGATCAGGTCCCTGCATGCTCATTCCTATGATCCAATGGATCTGCGTCAGATCCATAGTAATGCGCATGTCAAGCCACATATATCCTTCATGATAGCACGAGAAGAGGATTTTAACGCAAGTGTTAACCTCCTAATGTCGGCCAAAATGAGGGATCTTTATTACATTCAGTATCATGGACTGCACGAGCTTCTTAATCCATGGCTCAAAGACTATGTGAGGCTTCTTCCCAATCATCTCCATCAAATATCTCTGTGGTGTGAGAATCACATAGTTCTTTTTGTCTCCAAGGTTGAAATCATTGTTCTTCAACGATGGGATCTGTCCCAATTGGATTCCTTCTACGCGTATGCCCTTCGGGATGTATGCGGTGATCAATGTATACTTGAATTCCCATGGAATGTTGCTGTGGTTAACAGCGCCAACCAAAGGTGGGATGTAATGAGGTAAGATCAACGGGATCTACTTCACATTAGCCAGATCGTCGCGATACTTACTTTGCTTCTCATATGTGGTGTTGGTATGTTTCAAGCGATGTCTAGTCGATGGGGAAGCCTGAAGTCCCCTGGTCAATGATGTCTATACTCACTTGGACATAATGTTATCATCCATACACTTCTTCATAACTTATTTGAAAAATTTCTCTAGCTCGGTGCGCTCGGCTGACATTCTCACTGTGAACAAATAAGTCGGGTTAGGTGAATGGATAGTGGGATAAAAAACATATGGATAGGACTGATAGCACGACTCGACACACACAATCACTTCATTTCTTGTCTAAGATAATCATGGGTAGAAAAAAGTGGTCCCGACATAACATCTGACAGGTTAAGTAAGCAAGTGTCGTAACGGATTCCTCCAACGGATAAGAATGCGTCAATCAATGCAAATCTGTTCGTTATGGCATGGTCTCAATGTCTAATGATGATCTATCCACCCATAAATGTGTTTCATAGATGTTCTGGCACGTCATTCTAACAACTGGGGCACCTCCAATGGTCATATAGCTTCACCATGGCGAAGTCCCATGTTGTGTGGTTATGTTGTTTTGGCGAGGTTCAAATCCTGTAAACTTGCCTCCTGCGAAGTTCCAATTTGTGAAATATTCCATCTGTTCTCTATAACTTCTTGTATCTTTTCCAACTTAGCCTTCTTCTTACTGAGCTTCCTTGCCTTTTTTCCTGTGATCTGAGTCTCTCTGACTACTTCTGTATTTCTCTTTCCATTCTTATTCTTATATTCTCCTAGCATGGTAGCTTCATGTTGTTGGTGTGTTCTCGAGGGGTTTGAAGTTGATATCCATCCCCTTACCGCTTCCTGGGTGGATATACTTTATTCTTGCATGGACAGGTCCTTCAAACCATCTTGCATTATTTCAAACTTGATAGCTAATTCCCTAGTCTTTTGTTGCTTCGACTCAACTTCTCGTTCTTCTATTCGTTGATCTATTTTTCTAGCTATGAGATCCCTTAGTTCTTGATTTTTCTTTTTTGTAGCTTCTTCCTCTAATTTCCTTCTGATTTGATCTTTCTCAATCCAATTCTTTCCTAACAAAAGATGGAATGGGGTGTTGTTCTCAACAAACTTAATAACTTCAAATTCTTCTTCTGTTAGTGTTCCATGGATGATAACATGTACACTAGTAACTCTTCCACACAGGGTTATCATATTTCCTTTAAATAAACCTATTATTCCCAATGAAGGCACCACAGTAGGATTTCCCAATATTTTCCAAGTGCTTTCTGTCATAATATTCACTTTTGTCTCCTCATCCAGGACACAGTCTATGTTGAAGTCTCCTATTCTTGTATCTATGCGTTGTTTTACTTTCATGATTTCTGGTAAACTAACATCTTTGTGATCATTCATCATTTATTTAAACTGTTCTAATGCAGTCTGAATTTTATCTAATTCTTTCTCTTGATGATATTCTAACATTCTCTCATTCTCTTGACTCATGTTCATTCTTTCAACTTTAGCAATGAACTTTGGGCAATCCTCAACCTCATAACCAACAATTTTACAACAAAGACAAATCGGACCTATACCATGGAATTCCTTAGAAAGATGTCTCGGTCTTATGAAATTATAACTAATGTCAATCCTCTCTTTCTCTTATAATTTCCCTAACTTCTCTTATACTGCACACTAGGATCACAGTGTTGGACCTGCAATATGCAAAAATTCTTTCTAGGTTCCTGCATCCATTCATTAGTGCAAAAACTCTTTCTATGCATGGGAATAAAATATCTTTCTTTATTTCTATCAAATTTATTTAGATCAACTCTTTCTTCTAAATGTACCCTAGCTTTCAGACTAGGACATAATCTATCAAACATACCTAGATTCATTCTTTCGAAACAAAAATTTCCACTTATCTTACTCTATCCAAGCATAAATCTTTACCTCTTTCAAGATCTTACCTCTTTTCTTCAGATCGAGTTTCTTTCTTTGCAAAGATCTTCACAAGTCAAGTAGAATACTGCACACTACAACAACAAATCTATGCACAAATATTCTCTTTTCTTTTACTTCAGTTCCTAGCAATCATAGTTTCAAGTCTCGACAATGGAACCATTTGTTGGCACAGGGGTAGACCCAGGGTTCAACGCTTTGAAAATGCACCAACAAAACCCTAACTATCGGCCCTTTCAGAAACATCTTGCAGGTGAAGTCTCACCCAAGGTAGAGACAGGCAAAGTTACAGGACCCAGGTGTCTGTAACCAGGCTGGGACATAGATCTGTGATTATAATACTTCGCAGGGTAATTAGGAACAATATATATTAATTCATTCACGTCATAGATCAAACCCTAAGTACAGTTCAGCGTAGTAATAATGAAAAAATGCACATCGAACTTAACATCATAAGTTGATCTAACACATTCAACATATACAAAGAATTAAACATTCATGGAGCTATCTATCATTCATAACATTCAACTCACTAAGCAAATTCAAAGCATAAACATTACAACAAAAAGAAAACCATCAACACAAGATTTGCGTGGTTCACTCCAGTTTGGGGCTACATCCACCAACGCCTTTTTCTTCTTTATTAGTCTTAAATCTCTTACATCCATCCACTCATGTGCACTAAGCCACAAAGCCAACCTTCACACTGGACAGGTGATCTGTGCATTAATTGCCAAATCCACCTTCCCAAAATCAGGTCAAGGCACAGTGCCAACTTCTCTCTTAAGCACAGATCCTTACATACATGTTCTTTTGCGTAAAGCAACTCAGAACTACTTTCCTCTTCCACTTAGCCACTTATGCACTTAGCTACATACTACATTGCTTACACTAAGCACACCCCCCTACTACATTACATTCCTTCCTATATATACTTTTACATGCCTTACAACAAGGCCTAATCATGGGTAAACCCATGGGCCGAAATCCCAAAACCCTAATTCAAAAACCTTAATGAACCCCTTGCTGGTTCTAGAGAATAAGTGAGATCCCACGATCTTAGCTCCGCCTGGGTGCTCCATCTTTGACCAACCTGTCAAAGTACAAAAGTGGTCAAACTCGACCAATGTTCCCTCAAAACTTGGTCGAGGGCCAACAATATCCAAAACTAGGAGGTCTAAAAAGCATATCTTCTCTCATGGAATATGCACTAGTCTCAACCTTGAATGGTCATGGAAGGTCAGGTAAATCTAGCATTGGTGTGGTGGTGATCATTTCTCCCAAATTGTCGAAGGCATTTTTATGTTTTCCTTCCCACTGAAATACCTATCCCATCTCAAAAATTTCATTTTTATGTAAGGGATCGAAAGGATCAAGAGCATTAGATTTATTAGGGTCATTTGTTTTTACAATTGTAAGCATGAGGTTCTTACAAGTATTTATGTCTCTCTTAATTTGACCTGCACTATTAAGTGATGGGTTAGCTTCCATGGTATGAGCTCTAATAATATATTCCACTCCATCTTTTGTGAGATGGTATTTGTTCTCTTTATGGAAGAAGATCACTTTTTTGTCATAAATATAAGGACTCCCTAGTACAATACCACAGATATCCAAAGGAACCACATCCAAATCAACCTCATCTATCAACTTATAAGCTATAGAAAACATCAATATATACTATCTGGTAACCTGAAGTTTTGCATTGTCATGTACCCAACTAAGAGGGTAATGTTTCTAGTTATGTCTTGTGGTTAGTCCCAAGTTCTTCACAATCTCTTCTGATATCAAGTTAACTTGTGAGCTCGAATCAAATAGAGTTTCCAGTTTGGTGTTCTTTGTCACTACTTTTATGTGGAATAATTCACTTCTTCTTTTATCATTTTCAAGATATGGAATTGTAGAACCTGAACTAGCATGTAAAGAAAATTCACCTTGTACTCTAATTGTTGTGATTTTATCTTCATCAGTTGAATCGGAACCCAGGTCTTGTTGCATTGTAGCAACAATTTTATGCTTCCTTTTTCCACCAAATTGCTTTGGTCTTAACTTCGGATGAAACTTCCAACAATGCTCGTCATTGTGCCCATCTTTTTGGAAATGAGTGCAAGATGATTTTTCTCCCTTTTTCTTTGTTGTAGTTGTCCTCTTATCCTTTCCTTTTCCTTTCCTTTTGCAATTATTTTTTGAATGCTTGTGATATTATTGGACATTCTTCCCCCTGCTTTCAAGGTGAGTTGCTTGCACACACACCTCATCTAAGTTTGTGGGATTAAAAAAAAACAATGTATGACAAATGTAAGTGTGAAGTGCACCAATATACTTCATCAAAGTTTCATGAGAATATAAATTAATATTTAATGCAAGTGCCTATTTCCTAAAATTCTCTGTGAAACTCTGAACACTCTGACCTTTACCGTGTCTTAAATTTTCCTATTCCATCATGGATTTTTGAACATGACCCAATGGATAAAATTTATTTCTCAACACATAAGTAAATTCATACCATGAATAAAGGAGTTTACCATTATGTTTATTGTAAGGTACCAGATCTATTATAATAGTTGAAAATAGAAATATTGCAGAGAATAACAACATAGCAACACAATAAAAAAACCACAGCATCAAAATAATATCTTTATTAATAGGAAACAATGTTCACTTGAATATTTGAGGGAGAAATCTCCAGCAGAGCAAATCTCTATTACAATAATTCTCAAGACAATAATTCTCATGCCCCTGACTCCTATTTATACTAAATCTATCTATCAAAAGAACAATCTAGAGGAAGATCTTCTAGAAGAGGAAGCTTCTTTTAGGTCTTCTTACATTTGAATTATTCTTCCTTATTAATAGGAGTTATTAATATTGGTCTGTATTACATGGAAAATATAGTATTCTACCTATGTGTGGGGTTAGGGAGGTTATGTCCCTAACATGCCCCCCCCCCTAAAAAATAGCCTTGTCCTTAAGGCTTGAGATGAGGAAATTGTTGTAGAATGGTAGTTTGCTCCCAGGTGGCATCGACTAGAGTTGTATCTTTCCACTATACTAAAACTTCCTTGATGGTGCACTGATGGAGACAATTATCATGCTGGTCCAAGACTACTTGTGGTTTCAACCAAATGGATCCTTCTTCAACCAACTTGGGAAGACTAGTTTGATTTTGGCACTTAGTTCCAATCACCTTCTTTAAGCAAGAGACATGAAAAATAGGATGGATCTTAGAATCAATGACCAAATTTAACTGATAGGCCACCTATCCCAATCGCTTGAGAATTGTATAAGGACCAAAAAATTTGGGCACCATTTTTTGACAATGGTTAGCCTTGAGTGAATTCTTCTTATTGGGTTGGAGTCGAAGAAACACCCAATCCCCTTCCACAAATTGATGTTCTAATCAACCTTGATCTTCTTGTTGCTTCATTTGATTCTTATCCATGACCAAATTATCTTTAAGGGTACAAAGAATAGCCTCTCGAACTATAAGAGTTTGTTCAACTGCTTGGACCTTTGAGACATTGGTCATGTATGATAGAACCGGAGGTGGATTTTGTCCATATACTTCTTCAAAAAGCGTCATGCGAGTAGTTGTATGGTATGAAGTGTTGTACCACCATTCATATAGGGATAACCATTGAGCCCATTGATTTTTCCATTCAGAT
The DNA here is from genome assembly GCA_009831015.1 of Picea engelmannii. Taxonomy (NCBI): domain Eukaryota; kingdom Viridiplantae; phylum Streptophyta; class Pinopsida; order Pinales; family Pinaceae; genus Picea; species Picea engelmannii. Next base: position 85,622 of record ML779382.1, read on the forward strand.
GCAAAACACCTAAAATATGTTTCCAAACACTTGTTGACAAATTCAATTTGACCATCAGTTTGGGGATGATAGGTGGTGTTGAGATGAAATTGTGTGCCTTGTAACCTGAACAGTTCTTGCCAAAAATTGTTGGTGAAAGTGGGATCTCTCATAGAAAGAATAGAATGAGACATTACATGAAGCTTGAAGATATGATCCATGAAAATTTGAGCCACAGTGGAAGCAGTGAATGCGTGTATGATAGAACTGAAGGTGGATTTTTTCCATATACTGCTTCAAAAGGAGTCATGCAAGTAGTTGTATGGTAAGAAGTGTTGTGCCACTATTCATCTAGGGGTAACCATTGAGCCCACTGATTTTTCCGTTCAGATGCAAAACACCTCAAATATGTTTCCAAACACTTGTTGACAACTTCAGTTTGACCATCAATCTGGGGAAGATAGGCAGTGTTGAGATGCAATTGTGTGCCTTGTAACCTGAACAGTTCTTGCCAAAAATTGTTGGTGAAAGTGGGATCTCTAAAAAAAACAATAGAATGAGGCATGGCATGAAGCTTAAAGATATGATCCATGAAAATTTGAGCCACAGTGGAGGCAGTGAATGGGTGTTGAAGAGAACAAAAATGAGAATACTTGGAAATATGATCAACTACCACCATGATGACTAACTTATTGCCAGATTTAGGTAAGACAACAATGAAATCCATAGATATATCCCTCCAAATAGAGGGTGGGATCAAAAGCGGTTGTATTGTGCCTGGGCCTTTGATTGTTTCTCCCTTGTTTTGTTGACATACATCACATTCCTCCAAAAAAGTGCGAACGTCCTGTTTCATACCATCCCAGAAAAAAGAACGTTCAACCCTGTCATAGGTTTTGGTATACCCTAAGCGCCCAGCTGTGGGTGTAGCATGAAGCTTAGAAATCACCATGGATTTAAGTTGTGATTGTTTACTTAAATACATATGAATTTTGTAGATAAGCTCATCATTGTGCTAAGAGTACCCTGGGGAAACTGGAGTATTGGCTTGCAATTGTTGGATCATACTCAAAATTTTGGGATTTTGCAGCCATTCTTGGTGAACAACTTGGATCCAATTTGGTGCAATGAAGGAGAGGGGAAAAAGGGACCCTTCATCTTCATATTTTCTTGAAAGAGCATCAACAACCACATTGTCTTTTCCTTTCTTGTAAATGGTCTCATAATTATATCCAAAGATCTTAGTCACTCATTCTTGTTTCTCTGGGGATGAAAGACATTTATCTAGAAAGTGATTGAGTCTCTAATGCTCTATCTTAATTTGGAATCGTTTCCCCAATACATAAGGGCGCTAGAGATCCAATGCATGCAGAATAGCCAAAATTTCTTTTTCATATATTGATTGGCCCAAATGTTGCTCTAACATTTTTTTGTTGGTATAGTCCAAAGGCCAACCTTTTTGCATAAGGAATTCTCCAATTCCTATCCTAGAAGCATCACATTCTAGAATAAAGGTCTTTTTGAATTCAGGAAGGGCCAAGACTGGAGTGGTGCAGATAGACGCCTTCAAGGATTGAAATGAATGATTAGTTGCTAGAATCTAAGTGAAAGAATCCTTTTTAAGAAGAGTAGTGAGAGGCATCACAATATTTTCATAATTATTAACAAACTTGCGATAATATCATGTTAAACCCAAAAAACCATGCAAGATTTTGAGAGTCTTAGGGCGAGGCCAATCCTGCATATCTTTGATCTTCTTAGGATCAACTCTGACACCCACCTTGCCAACAATATGACCCAAGTACCTGACTTCTGAGGCTCCAAAATAAAATTTAGATTGTTTGTGGAAAATTTGATGATGAGAGAATAGTTGAAGAACTCGATCCACATGAGAAAGATGGTTTGTCCAGGTTTTACTATAGATGACAATATCATCAAATAAAACTAAGACAAAATGACAGAGAAAAGGATAGAAGACATGATTCATGAGGCTTTGGAAAGTGGAGGGAGAATTACAAAATCCAAAGGGCATGACCAAGAACTCATAGTGGCCCTCATGAGTTAGAAATGTGGTCTTAGGAATGTCTTCCTCATTCATACATATCTAGTGGTATCCAGAACAAAGATCAAGTTTAGTAAAGAACTGGTCACCACTTAATTCATCCAAGAGATCATCAATGACATGAATGATAAATTTTTCTTTGATGGTGTTATGGGAGAATCCCCCTGTGGACAAGTGGATTCCCTCTTGGGCTCTAGACTCCTAATACCAATACAGAAAGGGTGATAACATCGTCACTGACATCCTTTTAAATATAGTTAAACTAAAGTATAGAGAAGAGGAAGAAAGGAGTACCTTTTAAATGATGTTCATCGTCACACAGTCCAAGCTGAGATTTGATCCCTAAGCTCCTCGATAAGTCCTACAAACAAATAAAGAGAGAACAAACTTCCTATTCTACTAATATTAGCTTGAAACCAGATCTATCTAATAGAGACAAGTTCATGTAGAATAAACACAACCTTGAAGGAAACATGCCAAGCACATATGTATATTGATGAGAATAATAGAGAATTCTTACATTCCTTTAATGAAGGTGCAACAACCTATTCCATCTCTTCTTGTCCAACCCTTTGCTCAAGTAATCCACATAAAATGATCATGCTTCAATGATAAATCTCCCTTATGAGATCATAAGTTTGATACTTCAATGTATCCCCTTTTCACCATGAAGAGGCCTCCTTATATAGGCTTGGAGAGGCCTAACCACTTAATAGATTCTTGGGATAAGTTGAGAATTCTTCTCCTTTAGTTGTGGATTTTCCCTAATATCAAGCCTTTACGTCAAATCCAAATCCAACCAACTCCAGATATGAAGGGATTCTTCCCTGATTTTTCTCAACAATCCAAAAATCTCTCAAAAAAGGCTAGCACTCCCTCAGAATGGGGAACAGAGCATTGGAACGCTCCCCCAAAAGAGGTCACAGAGCATTGGCACTCCCTAACAGTGTATAGGGGAGCGTTACCTTCCAAAATTTATTTTTTAGTGGTTGTTTCCATGGAAAAAGACTTGTACTCTCTGTCAAATGATTTCTATTCTTCAAAACCATTCTTTTGAGTGTTCTTGATAATTTCGTCCGAGACACGACATAGGAAAGATGACAGTATGATTTTGTGACACTTGCGGCCAAAATGAGACACTAGGCCATCATCCCAATGAATAAATTTTATGTGTAACAGATTGCCCCCCAAAGTGCGAAGTCAGAACATGGGAATTGATGACTGAAGTACTTTGTAGACTTTTTCGAGAAAGGGTATGGACTCAGAGAAACCTGGAAGAAGTTGCACACAACCATCAAACAAATATTATGACATGTTTCAAACCAAGGCAAGCATACCTATGCATGAGTGATAAAGAATTTCAAGGTATGGCCGCCATAAAATACATTGTGGATCCATAATTATATTGACAAAAAGGTATAGCCACTGAAGATACAATGTGAATCTATACTCCTATGACCTGAACCGATCGTAGCCATGAAGAATACACAGTGGATCTATGAGAGGACAAGACATAGCCACAACCAATACAAAGTGGATCTATGTAATAGTATATGTGTCAATGTTCAAAAGAAACTCTGTTGTAACCTAGGAAAAGTACAAATAAGAGTGATGACTCAACCAAGGGTCTTCTTACCGATCCCGATGTAGTACGAATATAACCATGTGAATAGATGTCCTGATGTTGAACATGGCAGAAACCACTTGATTATCAGTCAATGAGGTAAATTGTTAACAAGTGCGAGGGAAATCACCATTGATGTCAATGATTCCCAAGGTACTCTAGTACATTCCAACGAATGTGAATGGATTAGCTGAAGTTGAACATCCGTGGAATCATCCGATCAGAGGTAAATGATGTAAACCCACTGTCAGATGTGAGGAGGCCTGCCATTAATCCATGTAGGTCCCAAGGTACTAACTGGTTTCTAAGACTAGTTCCCAGATAATGTGTTGAATTAGACAGGAACACACTCGTCGAAGGAGGGCCTTGATGTATCCCCCATCAATGACATGAAACTGACACAAAGATGTAATTGGTGGATAAAAAGAACATGGAATGATATGGGTATTGAAACAGGAAATTTGTGATGGTTGACTCTTGAGGCAGATACTTCCCTTGAACATTGAGGCACAAAACACGATGATGCAATTGATACGGTGACTTTCCTTGAGTGACCCAAAGGAGTAAGAAAACTCATAGGATTGGTTTAGTGTAGAGGTTCATCGGATTAAAATGCATGGAAAGATAAAGTGTCATGTTCAAGGGCAACTGTAAGGGTTACTGGTAATGTTCTCAAAAACTGTTTGGCTTGCTTCTTTCAATTTTTTCCCCCATCCAAATAGACAAGTACCTCTTTTTGATTTAATTATCTCGAGGAGGGTAACACATGCTCGATATAACTCACCTTCGATAAGTCCCTCTTCCTTTGTTTAACGAACTAGAATAAGTAAGGTTTTGATCCCGTATGGGCCCTTCAATGTATGATTTTTTAACAAGTCCAAAGAAGGTAAACTCGGTGATTATTCATATTTAGAGAGTCTGAAAATGACTTAAAGACGACTCTAGTATTTTCCTTTTTTGTAATGTTAGTCTCGCGAGGCCGAAAAAGAGATAAATTATCAATCGAAAGAATCCCTTTCAAACCTTTTAACGAGTGGGAAGGGAAGCAAGATCACTCTGCAATATTTTCACGTTTAGAGAGTCTGAAAAGAGATTAAAGACGACTCCAAGGGGTTCCTTTTTCATGTATCCATGCGAGCCTGAAAAAGAGATAAAAGTTTACTTGGTGCATTCTTATGTTTTTTCGAGCTTGAGAACAAGCTAAGACTATGCTCATGAATGTGACAAGATGAAAAACAAGCAAAACTTCTTCGAAACCTGCCAATAATGTCAAAACTGCATTCCAGGGTATTAATAAGGCCTCCAAAATATTTTTTAAAACCCAAAAATAACTATATCTTAGGCAAAAATGAAACTTATAATAGTAAAATGGGGTAAAAATATCATTTACCATTTCATTTGTGCAAATATTTGTAGTAGTGAAGAATTTTTTCTTTGGAGGGTGAATCTTGCATTGTTGGTGTTGGAGCTATGGTCAACTATTTTCCTCTCCATTTGGACTAGGTTGGTGCTCTTCTTCCTCTCTTTAATTTGTATGGTTCAAATTCGGTTTTAAGGCAATGACTGGGCTTTAAAAAATATTCCCTAGGTTGTCTCAAGTGCCCAAAAGGGCTCAATGCTCCTCTAGAATTAGAGGGGGAGTGTTTCCCGATTTTGTAAGCGCCCTTGCAAGATGATAAAGGGCGCACCGAAGCTCTGATGTAGTGGTGGAGAGGGCGTTGCCCAAAAACATAAGAAAATATGCCCAAAACGGCTAGCGCTCTCTCAGAATGTTAAGGGAAGCGTTATCATTTTTCAGAGCGCTCCGATGGCTGTTGTAAGTGAGCGTTGGCACATTGATGTGCATGTAAAGGGGGCATTGGCCTCATAGAAGGAGCAAATTGTTTTTTTTAAGTTTTTAATTGTCCAAAAATTGTCAAAAAAGTGTGACTAATGAATTTTTGGTTGTTGATGATTGCAGGTAACTTCAGCAAAAGTCATGATCAAGTGGAAATAAAGAGAGCATGAGCTCGATGATGTGGTTGCCTTGCAAATTCCCCGATCAAGGGATGCCTTGAGAAATTGTGGTCTCCTCAAGTTCTTCAAAATGAAAAAGATGAAGAAAGAGATTCTTCTTCTCGAGTATATGATCGGGTTGTGGAACGTTGTAGAACAAGGGTTCCAAATTGGAATGCATCTTCTTACCATCGAGTTGGAATATGTGTACTTCTTGATTGGCCTCTCAAAAAGAGCCCCCCCCCCGTAGTTTTATCTAGACAGAGGGCACTTCCTGTGCCTGTGGATGAGTACTTGGAAAACCATTGTGTCCCGGGAGTGAGACTAGTGGGAGGTAGAATTGCAATCAAAGACATCATAAATCTACCTCTTCAATCCATTCTGTTTTCCATTACAATTATAGCAGGAAGTACTATCTCTCACTTAGTTTCAAGATCACATGTGGCCTATGGTTTACAGTGTCTAGAGCCGACACTATTTAACTGGAGTGCAGGGTTCCTTCAAAATGTGAAGGAGCATATTATGAGATGCACAGCAGGGCAGAAAAAGCAGTTCAGGTATGGTTCATTCTTGGTTTCGTTCTTCTTAGAACACATTCCTCAGATGCAACCTCATATTGCATTAGCAGTATGACCAGTGGGAGAACCATGTATGGAGTGATGGACTAGCCTATCTCTGAGATTAGGATCAAAGACAGAGTTCAAGTTCACTGGTGACTTATTTGCTTGGCTGGGATGCCAAATGATTGTGATAGAAGACTTCCCATACACCGCAGTGGATTTCCAGGGAAGTATGGACCTGGTCCTTCCAGAGGGGGTGGAATGGGACGTATCAGGTAAGAAACCAAAAAATGATCTTGTCAAGTGTTTTTTTTATTTTAAAACTTATATTATTTTTTTGGAGTACATAGAAGAGTTTCTAACGGATGTATTGTTTCATCATGCAGAAAGGGGAGAAAAATGTCCGACAGAGATACCAGCATTAGGGCGTTGCGGTGATACTCTGATAGCAGTAGATCATGATATAGTGGTAGGGGTTCTTTGAGAGGTGGAGGAAAAACTTCGTGGTCTTACGATGGGTATCCCTCCTCTTGAGAGGGAGGACGTACCCTTTCACATGTAGAGACACAGTGGGAGTCCCTGAGAGTATTAACTCTTTACTGAGATGCGTAGCCCATGTGGTGGTGTGCTACTTAAAGTGAAATGTGATGCGGGAGGACTAAGACCTCACTGATATTTTTTGTATAGTCTTTATGATGATGTTATGGGCATGAGGACCCAACATTTTTCCCTTCTATGTACTTTTTTGATGTAATCAAACATTTTCTGTCATGTTGTATGTATATACATATCCGAGTTTTTGCAGTGCCTAAATGATGTTTTTAAATGTGATGTGTTTTAATTTACATGTGATTTATGATTTATTTCCTTTATGAAACCTTATCTATGTGCAAGATATAGATCCATGATGTAATTGGCTAACGAATCCGAAATGGTATTGAGTTCTCTTAGTATGTGTCTATATTCAATAAAATCAAACATTCGTTCAAGACGACAAACTCGTAAGTGGAGACGTAGTAGGATAGGATTGCGAATAGCATAGATTCGATTAAGTTGGCAGGCCACAAGTTGAGAGTCTAGGTTAACGATCATACGAAAAACACCTAGGGAGGATGCTTTGGTTAAAAGTCCGATGACATCATGATATTCTTCCATGTTGTTAGTTGTCGATCCTAAGCAAATACCTCCTGAACTCGCAAACTCATCAGAGTGGTAAATGACCCAAGATGCAGAAGAAACATTTTGGGTGTGTCGACTAGCGCCATATGCAAACCCAACAAAGATAGGAAAGGAATATGTCATATGTGCATGAAAACACAAGACACAGTATAAGAGGCTAAGGAAAAAACTTGAGCACACAAAAGAAAAGACACACCAAAATAAAAATACAATAGCGTACAAAGGACGCATGCTATATGTTCTATGCATAGTACTTCTTAAGGTAAAGCCCATTTCGGGGCTCACCCAGGGAGATTCCATCGTATTCAACTAGCTCGTAGGTGCCTCTATGTAAAACACATTTCATGATGTAAGAACCATGCAATAGAGGTTCTAACTTACCTGTCCCTAATTTATCACGAGCCTGGTCATAAACGAGGACTAGGTATCCTTCTGCAAAAGCATGAGGGTAGACGAATTTGTCGTATTGGTTCTTGATTTTCTTTTGATACGTCTCGTTAATGAGAGAGGCATCACGACATGTTTCATCCAACCTGGTCAGGTGTAAGAAGCATTATTCTTCAACAGAAGTGTGAGGCAGGAATTCTACTTTGAGTTTCAATGAGGGAATTTCGCACTCGATCGATAAAACAACTTCTATGCCATATACTAGTTGGAAAGGAGTGAATCCAGTAGTAGTTTTCACTGAAGTACGGTAAGCCCAGAGAGAGGAGAAAAGTTATAGATGCCAAGATGTCTTGTTTTCCGCTACCATATGTTGAATCATGGTTTTCAGGACCTTGTTGATAGCTTCAACTTATCCATTTGCTTGAGGATAGTACAGGGATGAGTTCTCATGGATAAAACCCAACTTGGCATGCAACTCACTCATCATTTGGTTCTAAAAGTGTGAACGTGATTAGTGACAATGGCTTGTGGAACACCAAAGAAAGTGATCATGTGGTTGAAGAAGAAAAGAGTTGTAGTATGACCATCATTCAGAAAGGTAGACAGAGCCTCATCCCATTTTGTGAAAAAATCGATGGCAATGATGATGTAACCATGCCCCCCAGCTGAGGTAGGATTACACTGCATGAAATCAATGCCCCATTTGGAAAAGGGGTCGATGGAAATAATGGGATTCAATGGAGCAGGGTGGGTGCATGCCTTTTTGTGAAAAACCCGGTAGGGTGGGCGTTTTTTGACTGTCTCAATACAATCTTTTAAAATAGAGGGCCAAAAGTAGCTGGCACGTAATATTTTTTGAGTTGTAGCCCTCCCAGAAAGATGACTGCCACAGGCTCCAAGGTGACAGTCATTAGGAACACGTTCAGCCTCTTCATGAGTCAAACATCATCGTAGGATAGTATCAATTCCACAGCGATACAAAGTGTCACCAACAATAAGGTAGCGACGAGAATGATAGTGGATACGATGACACTCTTCACAAGAGATATCGAGTTAAAAACATTGGGTCTGGAGATAAAGAAGGATATATCCATACCAAGGGTCAAACGTGCTGATGAGGAACAAAGTCTCATCGAGGAGAGAATCTTTGGGCTCAGTATCGTCATCTGCATGGGGAAGCTCGCAAATAAGCTCCACAAACACCAAGGATTTTTTAGCTTTGGACTTAGTAAATTCGAGATCGAATTCCTGAAGAATGACGATCCATTTGGAATATTTCCCCCCAAGAAATTGACGTGTCAGAATGTGATACATGGGGTTAGAGTCTGTGATAAATGTGGTGGTGTGTAGCAATATGTAATGAAAAAATCTCTGGACATCGATGACGGCTGCCAGAGCCAACTTTTCAACATGTGAATTGTTATCACCCCATAAATTATGGGAATCAACTGATGACTTGGATATTATCTGTATCTAGTGTTTTTGTGGAAAAATGATGTTTCATTCTGCAAATAATTTGAGAAAAATAAATGAAAAAGAAAAAAAAGGAAAAAGAAAAGAAAAAGAAAAAGAGGGCATAAAAGAATTGAAAAGAAAATCCCCATGCAATAATAGTAACTTGGCCATACCTTTCAAGCATGGCCAAGTTCTTTTAAATTTTAATGTTGATAGGTTAGTGAATAAATCTGCCCAGACTGTCTAATCCTGGTCAGATAGCCCTTAGGTTAGATTAGTGAATAAATTTTACCAGACTGTCTAATCCTAGTCAGATAGCCCTTAGGTAGAGTAATTTATTAACCCAACAGTTTAATCTGGGTTAATTTTCCTAGGAAGATAGGTTAGCATGTAGGTTAGTTGCTTCATTTGCTTCACTACCAATGAAACCAGATTGATGAAAATTCTACACCATGTCTCCATTGCCTAAGAATAGTTTAGACGAAGTCCCCTTGGTGGTGTCTATGTGAAAAGATTGGGAAAACCCCATAAAATGCACTTATCCTAAGTTTCCCAACACATTGTTATCCGCTCCTGGTGTAGGATCCATGTACTTTTCAACGATCCAGATCGTGGCGCACAGAGAATTCCGGACCCCCCCCGATCGTTTTTCTTTTAACCGGGGGGGGGTCCGAAATCGATAATAACATTGGTGCACATCTGGATGGCCCAGGGTAGGGCGCTTAAATCAACGGTTCACAATGGATTCCGGACCCCCCCGTCCGTTCTACCTTTAACGGAAGGGGGGGGGTCCGAAATGAGAGATAAAAGGCGTGCTAATATCTGCGACCTAGAAACGGGTGCGCAGATCAACGGTCTTAAAATATTTTTGGACCCCCCTTGATGTTCTGCTTTTAACCAAAGGGGGGGGGGTCTGGAATGGTTACTCTTCTCTGGCGGGCCCTTTGTCATACGTAGATTTACCCTATTGGTCCAGAAGTCCTATCCCCATCTTCCATCTGACAACCATCATCACTCATGGACGTCATCTCACACTTTTTCCACTTGCTCCCGAGTGTGTCTCATCACATAATTGCTGTCAGTCCCTTCTGTCAGTACCTAACCCTTTTCACTCATGGACAACCCCTTATTGTGAATTTTTCCTCCAATCACCAGCCTCCATGTCACCCGTCCGTATGCTTTGGCCACCGTCACCTGCCACCTCATCCCAAGTGGCCCGTTGTCCATTTATTACAGAATAACGTACCCGTTATCCCGCTTACCTGTCTCCCGTGTCCAATCGACCCTAGTTTTGAATAAAACTACCGTTATGCCCTTTTCATTCACTATTCATCCATCGCGCCAGAAAACTTACCTCTTACGCCTCCATTGTTTCTCCGTCACCCTCATCCACAGCCAGTCTACCCCACTAACATATTGTTTATTGCAGGTACTGTTGCAGAGATGGCGCCAAAGCCAAGACCAACAGAAGGAGAAGAGAATCCTTTTCTTCCTCCTCCTGTCGACCTGGATAAAATATCGTTGGTTGATAAAGATAGATTGATCGCAGACACCATTTGTGACTTCGATTTTTCAGACCTCCAGTCATGGCTCCGAGAGGTGTTCCTAGATCAGATCAATGAAATTGGACTCTAGGAGTCCAATTTTCCCCTGTACCTTTTCCCCCAGATACATCATTTTCTCGAATTCACCCTCAAATGCCAAGCTCATTATATTCCCGACCAGAGGGTCATCGTATCTTCATCTGGAGACATCCTCTTCTTCATCACTCCCGAAGACATCGACCAAATGATGCAAATTCCTCGTGCTGATTCTGTTTCTCCTTTCAACCTAGAAATCCTCACAGAGTTGTATCAAAAGATGACCTTTCCCCGGAGAGCTCAAATATTCAAGCTTTTCCTTCCCACTTCCACTCAATTCCCTTCCACCAATCCTCCTTACCCGTCATCCATGTTTTCCACTAAGGAAAACCAAATCATTTCCTCCCTGTGTGCCCTGCTAGGTTATTTTTTCGACCAATGGGTAGATGAGCCCATTATGGGTTTTCTATCCATTTTCTCTAATGATGAAAATCCCACAACACAGTTTGATTACAACACCTTCTTGACCAATAATATTCACGAACAGTTCATGAATTTCGGCACAGAAGGCATGTTTAGATACTCATCAATATTGGCCTACATGTTTGTCTACTTCCAAGAAGATAAATTCAGTTTCTCCATGCAAAAAATGGACGCAGAAGGAAGGCCTCAGCCAGTCACAGCATGGACATCTTTGTTGAAGCATAATTCCATGGAGTACAGCTTCAAAGAATTCATTGATCTTTTCTACCACCCCGTGGTAAGCATGTTGAGCAGTAGGCCCGAACCTCACATCAACGACGAAGTCCAGATAATTTTGCATCTCTCAGAGAATACAAAGACCGGGGACTAGTACTTATATCAGAACCACACCGAAGTTAGAGTTTTCGGGTGCAAATTGGCACCCTACAAGTTTCCCAAATATGTGCCGGTAATAATTTTTTCTTTAGAGTACATAAGACAAATTATGAATTCTGATGATATTCATTTCGTATCATTAAAGAAGAAGCAACAACTTCGGATCAAGGGGCAAATTGGCTCCTTCATTTGCAACAGTAGAGGTGCCATAGAAGAAGCTGACCGGATGCTAAAAGAGATGAAGCTTTTCTTAAGCTTCCCATGGCACTATGATCCATACGGGATAATCTCAGAAATGGAGGTGAAGAAAAAAAATATCCCGTATGTTCACGAAGCTAAGCCCGAGATTGATAAATTTGCTAATCAGACAGTATGGGTGCCTGACACCTTGATTGAAGTTGAGTAGCAGGTTCCCCCAACAATTGTGCAACCAACTACCACGCCACATGTCCCTAAGGAAAAGAGGCCTCGACAGGAGTCATCTCCGCCTGTAACGGAGGTATCATCAGAAGAGTTCCATATGCACACCAAGAGGCCAAAGATAGTTTCAACGCCTGGCACAACAGTAGAACAAGAAGCCCCGCCTACCACAGTAACTACCACAGTAATCAAGCCGATCATTCCACCTTTTGGTTCGAGCCTTTATCAGGGCATCACCCCAACAGTACCGAACAAATCCACAAATTCTCCCCTGAACAATCATTCAGGCAAGACTGGGCCCAAATTGGGCATTTTCGAGAAATACGAGCTGATCAAGAAGAAGAATCAAACCCTTACTAGCAGCACTTATGCCCAGTTTCTGAAACAAACGTCGACTGTGCAACATAGACTGTTGTCTGCATTCGACACAGAGAAGGGCAGGATGCACATGGCCTTCCTCCAAGCGCAGGTTCCGGATCCCAAGGTGATCTCGGACTATAAGAGGGCCACTTTCGAATTCCAGGCAAAGGACGTGCACCCAACAGATCAGATGGATCTGCACAAGTAGACAGGGGAGATGGTTTTTCATACACTGGCACAGGCTTCTGCTTCTGCAGCAAAATTACATGTATCATTGAACAACGCTCAGACCCACCTCAAGCTGGAAAAGATATCATCTTTTGCGAAGGATAACAGAATCAAGACCTTGGAGGAGCTGGTTTTAAAGAACGACTATGATCCGTCAAATGTCAAAGCTGCAGAAGAGATGATAGAAAAGAAGAATGAAGACATCGCATACTTAAGAAAATAGTTGAAGCTCCCACCCACAGAGGACTCAAAGGTGAAGGAGATAGCAGAGAAAGAAGGTTAGAAGGATGAGATGCTAAAGTTGCTCATGGAGCAGAATGCTCAGCTCAAAGAAATGGAAGCTGAGATGGAGAAATTATTGAAAGAGAAAGAACAGATGAAGCCAATGGAAGGCATTCCATTGAGTGCTATCCCAATTGCAGGATTGAGCACTGCAGCAGTAACAACAATTCCATCAGCGACACCAGTGACATCACAAGAGGGAACAACTGACCTCACCAAATCCCTGGAAAAGATGAACCTACAGGAGACTGAAATCAGCAGGCTTAAGAAAGAAGTGGAGAACCTCCAGGAACTCAAAAATTCTTTCCAGACTAGTCTCTCCAAAGAGAAACAGGTAACTGAGCAACTAAAGAAGGAACTACAACAGCTCCAAAAGCAAACCATGGCAGGAAAGACTTTGGCTGAGGTCAAAGAAAATGTATGGATAGATATCACAAAGTCCATAAATGAGATATGGCCCATGATCCAAATTATGTTCGAACAGAATGAGTTGCTGCAGAGGAGTAAACATGCCATTGAGAAAATCAGAGTAGAATTGGGAGATAGACAAGCTCAGGCAAATGATATCATCAAATTCCTTAATTCTAAGACCAGAGAAGAGCTAGAAGAGTTGAAGATAGAGGACAGAACAGAAACCATACTTGAGGTCAAAAGAGTTTTGACCAAGAGGGGATTGATGCTTCAACTAGAAGAAAAAGTTCAGACCATGGACCTGGGGGTACAAAAGTTTTTCAATAAGATTGATGCTCTCCAAAAGAAAGGCCTACCTGGTCTGAAGGTCATTAATGACAAACTAATGACACTCCCGGATTACAAGAAGAGATTGGCTGAGGTGTCTAAGTACAGTTCAAAGTTCGCTGGCATTCAAGGGAGCAACACTGGAAAAGCATTCCTGGACGCCCTTCAGTTTGACATCAGCATCCAGCATGAGATTCGATACATATTCCTCACCAAGCCCACATTCACCAAATATACAGAGATGGACGAAGTGTATCGGAGACTGCTCAAAGTCACCGTGCCTAGTCATATCAGATGGGAGGAACTCTGCGATCTGCTCAATTAGCAGATGAGTTGTCCAGGTCTAGTCACCTTTCCAGTCAGAAGAGGTTGCACAGGAACCTCGCCAACGGCCTACCCCAGAAATTCCACATGCAGTTGTACCAAGTCATCAAGCAGTTTTGATTAGTTAAATTAGTTAGACTAAAAATAGAATGAGCACGTCCTGATCAGTTATGACAGGAGCGTTTGTAATTTGAATTATAAATACTTCACCTTTTGAAGTATTGGGGGTTGTTGATCTTTACACCCTGACGCTATCAGACTATAATCATTTTTGAAGAGATCTGCCATTAATAAAGAGGAAGCACTTTTACAGGATCCTTGCATGTATTCACTGGTTATGTTTTTCTCTGAGTTTAATGTTTTTCTTTCTTTGTGATCATATTGTTTTCTGAAACTAATATTTAAAAGTAACGTATGTTGCAGGATTTATCTTAGATACCCTATTTCCGACTTTAAAGGTTTTAATGTTCATCTTCTAAGGTTTTCAATTAAGGAATTCTTAACTTCTTCTTAGTTGAATGATCTTTCTCATCTTTTCTTCTGTCCATCATTTAAACTATTAAAGATCCAGTGAGTATATTATCTTGCCCTATGGAAGTTTTCCTTTATGCTTATGGTTTGTATTTCATGTTTGTTATAACACAGACCCCATAGCCCAATGGAGGTGTAGAATGTCTCAACCAATTCAAAAACACTTTTACAACAAAACCTACCTGTTTCTTTACCTAGCCTAACATCTGAAGTTAAAAACAAAGCTAAATCATATAGAGAGATCCCTCTCTGAAGCTGGAAGTGATAGATTCCTAGCTTTAAAAGAGGTTGGATAAAGTTACCTTTGTAGATTTCTTCTGTTTCAACCTCTAGGAAATTTACCAAGTGCTAACATGAATATCGGAGCTCTGAACTAGATAGACTTTTGCTCAAATAATATATCATGTGTTCCTCACCGTTAGGGTCCTCTTGAACTAACACCATAGCAATAATGGAAGTAGAGGCTGCTAAGTAAAGGATATATTCCTTTGTATAATTTGGAGGATGTAACAAATGTGTGTTGGTTAATGCATGCTTAAGAGAAGCAAAAGATTGTTGAGCAGTTTCATCCCATATAAAAGGGGTGTCTTTCTGCAACAATCACATAAATCCTTTGGTAATCTCAACGTAGTTACAAATGAAATGGCGAAGAAATTTTTCTTTCCCCTAAAAACTTTGGAGTTGTGTTAGATTATTAGGTGGAGGTAAAGCAAGGATAGCCTCAATTTTTAAGGGATCTGTTAGCACTCAAAATGCACCATTAAATTTTCAGTGACTTCATAAAATTTAAGATGGATTTGCTCATTTTTCCGGTTTTTGCCCAATATCCTTTGGTTTCTCCTCTTAACCTGCAACATGAATACACTTGTTAGCTCTAATATATTGCATCAATTCACTATCCTAAGTCTAGAATCTCTATTCTCAAATCACGAGCCTAAGCTATCAAATCATAAAGCTCCCTTTATATCTAAAGTCTAAAAATATGAGGATTGATGGTTATTTTAAGGGCTATTACATGAATCAGCTTATTGACTTAAATATTTAATATGTCATACTCCTATATTATATTCCAAATCACTAAAACCATCCTACATGCTAGCCATACATAACTGAGTCAAGCCTCGGGCTTAAGCCATGAGTCAAGCTACCGGTCATACAACACACAACCCAACACAGAGCGCCCAAACGCTAGGTCAAAGTTATATGAAGGAGAAGCTTGCAGGATGTCTCTCTCTCTTGACACAACTCATCAAAGAGCCTAGTCTTCAGTTTTCAATTGTTGAGGTGTCAAGGCAATAATTCCAAGAGCTTACAGGTGCTCAAGTGACTTCACTAATGTGTTGTTGAAAAGGGTTTATCCTTTTGGACATTGCTTAGTTGAGCTCTCAAGTCAATATCCTCTTATTAGTGGTTTCTATAAACTTTTTGCCGTTTGTATACTTAAAGCTTATGAGAGAGGTTATTTTGGAAAAATGGAGTCATCTTTGTCTATGAAAGCAATCGATAGTACAAAGGAGATTGAAAATCCATTGCAAGTAGATATTGTTCTGGGGGATATGATATCACAACAAGACCGAGATTTTTGAAAGGATTTGTTCCATAAATATTAACAAGAAGTGCTCATCTCTCGCAAGCACTACAAACTTGAGCTTCTGGTTTCATGTTTGCGGCTTTGCTTGTTGGCTCCTCCTCCTATCATCAACATTAAATCCCTCGTGGGACCAATGATTAGTGCTCTGAAAATTGGATTAAGGCATTGTCCTCTGGCAATGGTTGCAATGGATTCTCTTGAGACATGGCATCGACTTCATCATAATAAACTCAAACCATGGCCTCAACAAATAATTCCATATTTCAATAGTTATTTGATTCACTTTGAAAGGAAGGGTTTGGTAGAGGATACTATAAATAATGTTGATAGTTTCTATGGATCTTCAAGAATTGGTCAGTCTAAGAAACTTGCTCGAGAGAAAGAAATATGTGCAAAGGAAGTTCAGATGGGGTATTTTGAACTTGTTCAAAATCACATTAAAAAGTTTCTTGGCATTATTGGAGGTCAGAGTCATCTTTTGGTTCTAGACATTGATCTTCTACAAGTATTCGGTGTTGGTGGCTTAGCTTGGGATACTGTAAATCAAGTGAAGTTTATTGTTCCTTTCTGAGACACAAAACCTGATATATGGCTTGACAACTTACTGAAAAACAGATGAGAATTTTAGGTTTCTTATTAATGCAAAGGGGTTGCTTTCATCTAAATTCAAATTGTGAAGAAAATCACCCACATGCAGACTGTTGTGAAAGACAGTCATACCCAATGGATGGGATTTATATTCAGCAATGAGACGAAAGGCAAGATTCGTCAATATATTCAAGACATGAATTAATATCAAAGAGAGACTCTCATCGATATGGATGATGGCATATATATCTTTGTGGAACATTTTTAAATATTGTTGCAGTTGCCTCAAATAAAAATAAAAATATAAAAATCTTTCCAGAACAGGCTTGCAATGATCTGATGACATGTTCACTTGTATTTGGTTGTTGTCGTTATACCTGTTGTGTGCACCGAAAGCTTAGAAAATTGTTGAACATTGCAAAAGGCATGTGTGAAGACGTTTTTACACACATCACATGTTGTCGTTGCGCGCTTGTCCCAGAATGCCATGAAATTGAATGTTGAGGTTAAGATAATAAATACATTTCAGTTGCTGAGTAAAAAACCTATTGTTTACTTGGTGGACATGACAGAGGATTTGTTGATACCTATGTCGAATGATATATGCGTAGTTACTCATAGGCTAAGGAGTTTTGAAGAGGCATCGAGATCTGATGTAAACAACATCCAGATGATGTTGTTGTTTTTTGGTAAGTTTAGTTTTGACCTGCAAGGATTTTCCTTTTTGACCAAGACAGAACTTTCACCAGCGCAGAAGGTGGAATTATAACTAGTTAGTTGATGAAAAGAAAAGCTTTCACCAACTAATTAGCAAATCTTAAGATGAAATAGTTGGTGAAACCTGAGACAGGCAACGAAGGTGTATTTTTTCCCAGATCGAAGTTTTACTCAGCCAAATCTCTTGAAAACTCTTTCTAAAGATAGATATTGAATTTTAATGTCCAATATAAGATCCACTTTTGATGCAAAGGAGTTAGAGGAGGTGTTCAAGTTGATTTGACTCCTATTTTGAGGGGCAATGAATCAACATTTTATCTATATTTGGCAAATTTGAATTTATCTTCATCAAAGGATATCAAACAACCTTGGAAGACTTTTCTGCACAGAACAGAGTTTCTAGATGATATTAAGACCATGAAATAAGGAATTGACCTATTTTCTAGGTTCATCTCCTTTCTTTTTGTAAAAATTGTTTTGACTTTCTATTTTTAGCAAGTTTGATCCATTCTTCTAGTATCTGAATATTTTATTGTAAAGTTATAAAGCTAAGGATATGAGATGAACAAGGGGGGGTTCAGTCGTATGACTGAGGTTTTAACTCTGGATACAATACCATGTTGTTTTGTAATAGACTGCCATAGATATGTAATACAGATCACAGTCTTCTTTCTCTATTAATATCATATTGTCATTTCTTACTTCTTCTATGCTTTTATTCAAGTTATCTTAACTGCAATATGACTGTCATCCCATTAGTCAGTTCATAGCTTGATTTAATAGTAATCTTCACTTTGATTCAAGTTTGTCTTAGTTTCCAATGACTGTCATCTTATTGGTCAATTCATAAGCTTGATTTAATAGTGATACCTACACTATCTTATCCGACCCATCAAATGTGTGATCTGGTTAGTAAGTATAGTATTCTTCATCCACTGTTATGCTATTCATCTGATCATTGATTCTTGAAAGCACTGTCTCATCCGGTTATATATTCTTTGACTGTCTTGATATGATCTAGTAGGTCAGTTATCCCATTTTATCTCAACATAATCATAAACCTATTCATATTTTAAGTTACCAAGCATCTTTGGCCTACAACCCCAAAGAGTTTCTTGGAGTGATAACAAATTGGTGTCCTTGTCGGGGAAAGGAGACTGAAGCTCAACTTTCCTGGGAGACGAAACAGAGATGATCTTTGATGATAGACAAATATTAGACATTATCTTGGTTGTAATCATGTATCTGGAAACTCCATGAAGGATGGATATGTTGGCGACTCCATTGGTATATAAATGAACCAGATCTTAGCAAAGAGGTATGCATTCTGCAATTTCTCAAGTATTTATGGTTACCCTCATCCAGTACCTAGTAGAGATGAATGGGAACACAACCTTCCCATATTTCAAGGAGAAGAATGGGAAGTACCAGCTGAACATTTGTTGGATTTTCATGAGTTTATTCATCGGCTCCAGATCATACATGAAGATGTTAAGATTAAACTTTTCAAGTATTCATTAAAGGGGATAGCCATTGATTAGTGCAGGTCTCTTCCAGCTTCAAGCATTCACTCATTGGCAAGTTTTCATTATGCTTTCCATTTTTTTTGTAAAGATGAATTTCCAGCTGGAGGTCTCTTTGAAGAATGTTGTGATGAATTTGATAAGCATGTTCAACGAGAAGTAGTCTTTTCTTCCGTTTGTCAAGATGAAAATTATGTTGTTAAGGAAGATCTTCATGATACAAATAAGAATTGCATAGTTGTAAATACATTAGACCTTATCTCTATTACATTATCTTCCTTTGATTAACATGAAGAAACAGTTAGAGAAGAAGTTTTTTCTGAACCTTTTCAAGAGGTTGCCTACGATATGTTTTCACCTGTGATTGGGGAGAAGGATCTGAAGACTGTATGTCTTTCTTCGCATGATTCAAGAGTTTTATGCTCACCTATTGTTGATAAGTATGCATATGCAGTAGAGAAGACCCTTACTTCAAAGGATGTTAATTTTAACAACAGCCAGCCCATATATGACATTTATGAATCTGATTTCGACGAACCTTTTTCTTTGACCATAAAGGAACGACATTAGGTTGTAATTAGCCATTCGATGTTTGTAGAAGACATTAAATATGATGAGTTTAATTTGGTTGATGATTTCAGGTCTTCTCTTCTGTTTGTAATGCCTCATGAACAGAAAATTGAAATCACCTATGAAGAAGATATCTCTCATCATGATCAAGAAATTGTTGATCCACATTATGATAGTCATGAGGATGCCTTTAACATTGTGTCAAATTCATCTATTAAAGATGATTGTCATGACGATCAGATTGTTTCTTTAGAAACCTTTAAAGATGATGATCAGATTATCCCTTTTGAAAATCGGAAAGATAATCAACAGATTGGCATATTAGCAGGCGGCAGTTTTGGATCTACAACAAATACTAAGGGAAGCCATAAGCTTTCAGTTTTGCAGATAAAGGGGAATTGCAGCAAAAATGAAGAGGAAGATGATGAGCATAAAAGTTTAGATCAACATTTGATCATGCATGTTTCTCCAGTAGAGGTCCATCAATCTACATTCAACATTGAGATCAGGGAAGGCAACCAACGACATCATTTTAGTTTATAGTCGGAACAGAAGCTTGAAGAGGTATTCCTTTACTATTTTATTGATCCTATTGCCGATTTTCTAGAATCCTTGAGTAGTATAAAGATTAAGATATTCTTGTCAGATGAAGACTGCTTCTATCATTTTTTCAGAACACATCTTTGTTGGCTACGCATTATTTTATTTCTGAGAAAAAGATCAAGAATTTTGTCAGCAAATAAGTTTTTGACATGGCTTCATTGGAAGCATGATTTTACTTGATTAAAAAGCAGTACAATGGTTAGTGTAGGAGTAGGCAGAAAATAAGCTCGCTCTATGAGTAGATAGATTGCTTTTAGTTTTATTGAATAAGAAAAGCAAGCTACAGGCAAGCTGCAGGTAGGCTGCAGGTTCGTAGAGGAACAGTTGCACAGGCCAGATGACTCCATAGCCCAATGGTAAAGGCGACTAGAACTACTAGGTTCTTGGAAACCTCGCAGGGAGGTCTCCATCCCAGTTGGATCCAGATGTTAGCACTCAAAATGCACCATTAAATTTTCAGTGACTTCATAAAATTTAAGATGGATTTGTTCATTTTTTCGATTTTTGCCCAATATCCTTTGGTTTCTCCTCTTAACCTGCAACATGAATAGACGTGTTAGCTCTAATATATTGCATCGATTCACTGTCCTAAGTCTAGAATCTCTATTCTCAAATCATGAGTCTAAGCTATCAAATCATAAATCTCCCTTTATATCTAAGTCTAAAACTATGAGGATTGATGGTCATTTTAAGGGCTATTACATGAATCAACTTATTGACTTAAATATTTAATATGTCATACTCCTATATTATATGCCAAATCACTAAAACCATCCTACATGCTAGCCACACATAACTGAGTCAAGTCTCGGGCTTAAGCCATGAGTCAAGCTACTGATCATACAACACACAACCCAACACAGAGCGCCCAAATGCTAGGTCAAAGTTATATGAAGGAGAATCTTGCGATATGTCTCTCTTGACACAACTCATCAAAGAGACTGGTCTTTAGTTTTCAATTTTTGAGGTGTCAAGGAAATAATGCCAAGAGATTATAGGTGCTCAAGTGACTTCACTAATCTAGTCTTGAAATGGGTTTATCCTTTTGGACGTTGCTTAGTTGAGCTCTCAAGTCAATATCCTCTGATTAGTGGTTTCTATAAAATTTTTGCAATTTGTATACTTAAAGCTGATGAGAGAGGTTATTTTGGCAAAATGGAATCATCTTTGTCTATGAAAGAAATTGGCAGTACAAAGGAGATTGAAAATCCATTGCAAGGAGATACTATTTTTGGGGATATGATATCACAACAAGACCGATATTTGTGCAAGGATTTGTTCCATAAATATTAACAACAAGTCTTCATCTCTAGCAGGCGCTACAAACTTGAGCTTCTGGTTTCATGTTTGCGGCTTTGCTTGTCGGCTCCTGCTCCTATCATCAGCATTGAAGCCCTTGTGGGACCAATGATCAGTGCTCTGAAAATTGGATTAAGGCATTGTCCTTTGGCAATGGTTGCAATGGATTCTCTTGAGACATGGCATTGACTTCATCCTAATAAACTCAAACCATGGCTTCAACAAATAGTTCCATATTTCAATAGTTATTCGACTCACTTTGAAAGGAAGGGTTTGGGAGAGGAGACTATAAATAATGTCGATGGTTTCAATGGATCTTCAAGAATTGGTCAGCTTAAGAAAATTTCTTGAGAGAAAGAAATATGTGAAAAGGAAGTTCATATGGAGTCTTTTGAACATGTTCAAATTCACATTCAAAAGTTTCTTGGAATTATTGGAGGTTAGAGTCATCTTTTGGTTCCAAACATTGATCTTCTACAAGTATTCGGTGTTGGTGGCTTGGCTTGGGATACCGTAAATCAAGTGAAGTTTAATGTTCCTTTTCGAGACACAAAACCTGATATATGGCTCGACAACTTGCTAAAAAACAGATGAGAATTTTAGGTTTCTCATTAATGCAAAGGGGTTTCTTTAATCTACATTCAAATTGTAAAGACAATCACCCACATGTAGATTGTTGTGAAGGACAATCATGCCCAATCGATGGGAGTTATCTTCGGCAACAAGATGAAAGGAAAGATTCAACAGTATCTTCAATACATGACTTAAGATCACAGAGAGACTCTCATCAATATGGAGGATGGCATATATATCTTCGTGGAACATTTTTAAATATTGTTGCAGTTGCCTCAAATAAAAATAAAAATATAAAAATCTTTCCAGAACAGGCTTGCAATGATCTTATGACATATTCACTTGTATTTGGTTGCTATTGCTATACCTGTTGTGTGCGCCGAAAGCTTAGAAAGTTGTTGAACATTGCAAAAGGCATGTGTGATGACGTTTTTACACACATCACATGCTTCCATTGCTTGCTTGTCCCAGAATGGTATGAAATTGAATGTCAAGGTTAAGATACTAAATACATTTCAATTGTCGAGTACAAAACCTGTTGTTTACTTGGTGGACATGACAGAGGATTTTTTGATACCTCTTTCAAATGATATATTTGCAGTTACTCATAGGCTGAGGAGTTTTGAAGAGGCATTGGGATCCGATGTAAACAACATCCAGATGATGTTGTTGTTTTTTGGTAAGTTTAGTTTTGACCAGCAAGGATTTTCCTTTTTGACCAAGACAGAACTTTCACCAATGCAGAAGGTGGAATTATAACTAGTTAGTTGATGAAAAGAAAATCTTTCACCAACTAATTAGCAAATCTTAAGACAAAATAGTTGGTGAAACCTGAGACAGGCAACGAAGGTGTATTTTTTCCCAGATCGAAGTTTTACTCAACCAAATCTCTTGAAAACTCTTTCTAAAGATAGATATTGAATTTTAATGTCCAATATAAGATCCACTTTTGATGCAAAGGAGTTAGAGGAGGTGTTCAAGTTGATTTGACTCCTATTTTGAGGGGCAATGAATCAACGTTTTATCTATATTTGGCAAATTTGAATTTATCTTCATCAAAGGATATCAAACAGCCTTGGAAGACTTTTCTGCACAACACAGAGTTTCTATATGATATGAAGACCATGAAATAAGGAATTGACCTATTTTATAGGTTCAACTCCTTTCTTTTTGTAAAAATTGTTTTGACTTTCTATTTTTAGCAAGTTTGATCCATTCTTCTAGTATCTGAATATTTTATTGTAAAGTTATAAAGCTAAGGATATGAGATGAACAAGGGGGGGTTCAGTCGTAGGACTGAGGTTTTAACTCTGGATACAATACCATGTTGTTTTGTAATAGACTGCCATAGATATGTAATACAGATCACAGTCTTCTTTCTCTATTAATATCAGATTGTCATTTCTTACTTCTTCTATGCTTTTATTCAAGTTATCTTAACTGCAATATGATTGTCATCCCATTAGTCAGTTCATAGCTTGATTTAATAGTAATATTCACTTTGATTCAAGTTTGTCTTAGTTTCCAATGACTGTCATCTTATTGGTCAATTCATAAGCTTGATTTAATAGTGATACCTACACTATCTTATCCAACCCATCACATGTGTGATCTGGTTAGTAAGTATAGTATTCTTCATCCACTGTTATTCTATTCATCTGATCATTGATTCTTGAAAGCACTGTCTCATCCGGTTATATATTCTTTGACTGTCTTGATATGATCTAGTAGGTCAGTTATCCCATTTTATCTCAACATAATCATAAACCTATTCATATTTTAAGTTACCAAGCATCTTTGGCCTACAACACCAAAGAGTTTCTTGGAGTGATAACAGGATCCACTAGAATCCTATCCTTGGAAAAAATGAAGCCTAGGAGTCGACCTGATTCGACAACAAAGATACACTTATGTGGGTTCAAACGAATGTAGTAGAACCGACATCGAAGAAAAATAGCCCATAGATGACCAAAATGGTTTGATTGATAGGATGAATAGGTCGATAAATCATCGAGGTAATGTTCCACAATATGTTTGATATCATGGAAAGCGTATGACATGGCTCACTGGACTGTGGCACCAACGTTTTTTAGGCCAAATGGTAGTTTCCGATAGGCAAAAGTTCCCCACAGGAGATGAAGGTTATCTTATGTTGATCAGCATGTAAAATGTCAATCTCGTTGTACCCTGAGAAACCATCCATGAAAGAGAAAATCATGCTACCTGCGCAATTATGTTGGACACACCTACCACACTTAGAGGGGGGGGTGAATGAGTGTGGGGATCTTTTTCCCAAAACTTCCCTCTTACACAAAAACTCCTTAGTTAACATTCAACATTTTATCATTACTCATTTTTGTCATTTATAATCAGTTAGATGTGAATACATATCAACAACATATCATCAACAAATCATCTCCACAAGGAACACAAATAACACAAGATGTATGTACAATTTTTCTTTTTATTATGGACTTCAATCTGGGGTTTTTTCAACAACAACTAAATAGAGTACAACTCTACAAGAGAACCCTCTCTATATGCAAGACTCATATTACATTCTCAGCACCAACTGAGATGAGGCAACAATCCTCAACAGATATCAATCTGTCAACATAAACAAGTGCATCAACCATGCACCAACCTCTGCCAAACAACTTGTAATCAACCTGTACCATAAATAAGTGCATCCAACCATGTACCAAGTATATACCAATAATGTGTTAAATAATCATCAACAATGACTCATCAATATGTACCAACATCATCAACTATACACCTCATGTATGTGCCAACTCATCAACTGCTTGTCTCAACCATGACTAGTTTTGGATTAGTCAACAACCCCAACTTGAAATAATCATAACTTTGTACCTATAATGAGTAAAGATCTGAAACTGATATACAATTTTCTTTAGTGTGTTTTCTATAATTCTTCTAGGTGGAACTACTTGGAACCTCTCAGAAAAAGTGTTATAGAAAAAATGGCATACCTTGTTGAATTCTGGCTTATTCTAGAGAGCACCCTTGTAGAGCATGGCACGCACAAAATATTCATTGAATTGATTTGAAACTGTCACCAAACATACCAAATTATGTACCCTAACCAACACATTTGGTCTCACTAAATGTGGATCTGTTATGAAAAAGTTATGACATTTTTACCCGAAACACTTGTTTTTGACTAGTTTCAGGACTAACCACAAACCCTATTTTCTACGGAGTGTAACGCCCAAAATACAACGACCCACAAGCTGAATTTTTTACCAATGATAATTGGGTATGTTTTCTCAATGTAATAGAAATTGCACGGTCTTAATCATTATAGAAACAAAGTTATAGCGAAAATGGTGAGACGACCTGTAAATAACATACCTTAGAAAGCACCATCAAAATAATTTATCCTTCCTTGCATTTCGGCCTTTGTTTCTTCACCTTTCCTTAGAATTTAGACTTAGATATCCTTGGTTACCTCAGAAACATATAGATATTCAATATTCTCAAGTGTGATTAAAATGGGAGAGCCTTGCCTCTTGTTTATACTCTCCAAGTAGCTTCCTTAAAAACATCTTCTAGGTCACTTGGCCCCACTTTCCTTATTTTAGGGTTAACCCACTTCTAATTTCTCCATTAAATTTATTATTTAAATAATTTATTTTGTATTCACTTTGAAT
>ML779382.1:111474-137595 GCA_009831015.1 Picea engelmannii
CAAAGTGTCTTCCTGTGAGGGATTTCACCATAAGGGGACCACTTTGGAGTTCATCCATTTGTGCACCTTATCAATCATGATAAGACAATAATGAGTCATCTATACATTTTTCCAACAATGCATCATATACCAATGAAACTGTTAGTACTTGGTAAATCTCCTAGAGGTTGAAAATAGAAGAAATCTGCTAAGGTAACTTTATCCAACCGCTTTTGAATTTGGGATCTAGCCCTTCCAACTTCAAAGAGGGATCTCTCTATATGATTTAGCTATGTTTCAAATTTTAAATATTAGGCTAGGTAAATAAATAGGTCGGTTTTTGTTGTCATAGTGTTTGTAGAGTTGGTTGAGACAGTATACACATCCATTGGGCTATGGGGTCTGTGTCTTGAATAAAATATGAAATCCAAACCAGAAATGCAAAGGGAAACTTTCACAGGGTGAGATAATATAATCACTGGATTCTCCAGTAGCATAAATGATGAATGGAAGAAAAGATGAGAAAGATAATTTCAACAAAGAAGCAGTTAAGAATTTATTTATTGAAAACACCAGAGGATAGAACACTAAAATCTTTCGAGTCAGAAACAGGGTATACGAGATAAATCCTGCAACTTTCCTTACTTCTAAAGATTAGATTTCAGAAAACAATATGATAACAAAGCGAGAATAAAATTCAACTTAGAGAGAAAAACATCATTAGTGAATACACACAAGAATCCTATAAAAGTGCCTCCTTTTTATTAATGGAAGATCTCTTCAAAAATATTACAGTCTGATAGCTTTAGGGTGTGAAGATCAACAACCCTCCATACTTCGAAAGATGAAGTATTTATAACTCAAATTACAAACGATCCTGTCATTAATGATCAGGACGTGCTAAATCTATTTTTAGCCTAACTAACTTAACAAATTGCATAAATCTATTTTTAGCCTTTGCACAACCTCATCTGACTGGACAAATGACCGGACTAGGACAATTCATCTGCTACTCGATCAGGTCATAGAGTTCCTCCCATTGAAGATGACTGGGCATGTTGACTTTGAGTAGCCTTCGATACACTTCATCCATTTCTGTGTACTTGGAGAAGGTAGGTTTGGTGAGGAAGATGTATCGAATCTCGTGTTGGATACTGATGTCCCACTGAAGGGCATCTAGGAATGCCTTGCCAATGATGCTCCCTTGAATTCCTGCAAACTTTGAATTGTCCTTAGCCACATCGGCCAATCTCTTCTTGTAGTCTAGGAGTATCATCAATTTATCATTGATTAGCTTCAGACCAGGAAGACCTTTCTTCTGGAGAGCCTCAATCTTACTGAAGAATCTTTGTACCCCTAGGTCCATGGCCTGAACCTTTTCTTCCAGCTGAAGCATTAATCCTCTCTTGGTCAAAACTCTTTTAACCTCAAGGATGGTCTCTGTTCTGTCTTCAATTTTCAACTCTTCCAGTTCTTCCCTGGTCTTAGAATTCAGGAACTTGATGATCTCGTTCCCCTGTGTTGGCATCTTTCCCAATTCTGATCTGATATTCTCAATGGCATGCTTGCTTCTTTGTACCAATTCATTCTACTCGAACATGATCTGTATCATGGGCCATATCTCGTTCATGGACTTGGTGATGTCTGTCCATACACTTTCCTTAACCTTGGCCAAAGTTTTTCATTCCACTGTTTGCTTCCGGAGCTGTTGTAACTCTTGTTTGAGCTGATATGTCACCTTCTTTTCCTTGGAGAGGCTGGTCTGGAAGGAGGATTTGAGTTCCTAAAGGTTCTCAATCTCCTTTTTGAGCCTATTGATCTCTATTTCCTGCAGGTTCATCTTTTCCATAGACTTGGCCAGGTCGGTTGTCTTCTCCAGGGATGTCAATGGAGTTGCTGATGGGACTTATATCACTGATGTTGTGCTCACTCCTGAATATCGAATAGCACTCAATGGAATGACTTCCATTGGTTTCAGTTGCTCTTTCTCTTTTACTAGTTTTTCCATCTCATCCTCCATCTCCTTCAACTGTGCATTATGCTTCATGAGTAGCTTAAGCATTTCATCTTTCTCTCATTCTTTCTATGCTATCTCCTTTGCCTGTGAATCCTCTATGGGTGGGAGATTTAGTTGTTTCCTCAAGGAGGATATGTCACCATTCTTATTCTTTATCATTTCCTCAGCTGCTTTCACGTTCGAAGGATCGTAACCGATCTTGAGGACCAGCTCCTCCAAAGTCTTAATCCTATTGTCCTTGGAAAAGGACGATATCTTCTCCAACTTGAGTTGTGTTTGAACATTGTTCAGGGACACTTGCAGTTTGGATGCAGAAGTGGAAGCATGCGCCAGCGTGTAAAAAACCATTTCCCCTGTATGCTTATGCAGATCCATCTGATCGTTCAGATGCATGTCCTTTGTCTGGAATTAGAAAGTGGCCCTCTTGTAGTCAGTGATCACCTTTGTATTTGGTACCTGTGCCTGGAGGAATTCCATATGCATTCTACCCTTCTCGGTGTTGAATGCTGATAGAAACCTATGTTGCGCAGTTGACGTCTGCTTCCAGAACTGGGCGCAAGTACTGCTGGTCAAGGTCTGGTTCCTTTTCTTGATTAGCTCATACTTTTCGAAGATACTCAACTTTGGTCCTACCTTGCCTGGCTAGGTGGTCAATGGAGAGTCTATGGATTTCTCCGGCAATGTTGAAGTTATGACCTTATGGAGGCTTGAACCGAAGGGTGGCCTATCAACCTTGGTCACTGTTGTAGAGGGGCCTTCTTTTTCTCTGATTGGGCCAGGAACTGAAATAGTCTTAGGCCTCTTGGTATGCAGCTGGAATTATTCTGAAGACACCTCCGTGACAAGCAGAGATACCTCTTTCCTAGGCCTTTTCTCTTTCGGGACCTGTGGCGTGGTTGTTTGTGACACAGTGGATGGGGGATCCTATTGTTCTACTTCAATCAATGTGTTAGGCTCCCAAGCTGTCTGATTTGTGAACTTCTCAACTTCAGGCCTAGACTCATGAACATATGGGATGTTTTTGTTCTTCACCCTCATCTATGATATAATCCCACATGGATCGTAATGACATGGGAAGCTCATGGAGAACTTCATTTCCCTCAGCATCCTATTTTCTTCTTCCCTAGCGCCACGATTGTTACAGATGAAGGAGCCAATCTGCCCCTTGATTCTAAGCTGCTGCTTTTTCTTCAGTGACACAAAATGGATATCATCGAAATTTATTATCTGCCTTATATATTCCAACACAAAAATTTTGACAGGTAGGTACTTGGGCAGCTTATACGGTGCCAACTCGCACCCGTATACTCTGATCTCAGTATAATCTTGGTACAAATACCAATCCCTTGTCTTTGTGTTATCCAAGAGATGCAGGATCCTCTGAACTTCATCATTTATCTGAGGCTTGGGCCTACCGCCAAGCATACTTACCACAGGGTGGTAGAATTGATCAATGAAATCCTTGAAACTGAACTCTCTGAAGTTGTGCTTGATCAAGGAGGTCCATGTTGTCACTGCCTGGGGTCTACCATCTCCATCCATCTTCTGCATGGAAAACATGAATTTTTCTGCTTGGAAGAAGATGAACAAGTATGCCAATATGGATGAGTATCTGAACATGCCTTCCGTGGTGAAATTCACGAAATGTTCATGAATATTGTCTGCCAGAAAGGTGCTGAAATCAAACTGGGTGGTGGGATTTTCATCGGTAGAGAAGATGGATAGAAAACCCATAATGGGTTCATCTACCCACTGATTAGAATAATATCCTAACAAAGCACAAAGGGATGAGATGATCTAGTTTCCTTTAGTCGAGAACATGGAGGAAGGGTAAGGAGGATTTGTGGAGGGGAATTGAGTGGATGGGGGAAGGAAAAGATCGAATATTTGAACTCTTTGAGGGAAAGTCATTTTCTGGTATAATTCTGTAAGAATTTCCAGGTTGAAGGGTGATGTAGAGTCAACTCGGGGGATTTTCATCATCTGGTTGATAGATTCGGGCGTGATGAGGAAAAGGATCTCTCCGAACGAGGAGATGACGGCTCTTTGCTCAGGAATGTAGTGGGATTGGCACTTGAGGGTGAACTCTGGAAAAGGATGAATTTGAGGAAAGAGGTAAAGGGGTAAATTGGACTCCCAGAGTCTGATTTCATCACTCTGGTCCAGGAAAAATTCCCTGAGCCACGACTGAAAGTCTGTTAAATCAAAATCTCACTTTGTATCTACGATTAAGCGGTCTTTGTCAACTAGTGGGATCCTGTCGAGGTCGACAGGAGGTGGGAGAAATGGATTTTCCTCCCCTTCTGCTTGTTTGTATTTTGGCTCCATTACTGCAATACAACCTGGAAGAAAAAACACGTTAGTGGGGTGGCTGTTGGTGGGGGCAACTGATTGCAACAAAGGAGAAAACAGGGTAAATTTCTCTGGTGCGATGAGTGAGTAAATGGTGAAAATAGGAAGAAAAGGGTATTTTGTGAGTAAATGGGTGTCCGTTGGGCGTGGGAGACAGGTCAGCTGGGTAACAGATACGTCATCCAGTAATAAATGGCCAACGGATCACTTAGAGCGTGAGATGGCAGGTGACGGTGACTGAGGGACATGGACAGGTGACGTGGCAGCTATCGATTCGGGTAAAGGTCATAGTGAGGGGGCTTGCCATGAGTGACAAGGGGGGGGAAGGATTGACAGTAGTTATGGGATGTGACTATTTCAGGAAAGGTGGGTGGTGACGTCCAGAGGTGACGATGGTATGTCAGACAGCAGGAGGAGATGTGACGCGGGGCCATTAGGTCATTGCCACATATAAAGAGGGGCCCGCCAGAGGAAAGATACCATTCCGGACCCCCCCCCCCTCAGTTAAAAGTCGATCAGTCGGGGGGTCCGAAATACATTTTGGGCCATTGATCTGTGCGCCTGCTTCTGAGCGACAGATCTATGCTCTCCATTTATGACACATTTCGGACCCCCCCCCCCCTCCGTTAAATATAGAACAGTCGGGGGGTCCAGAAAGACCTGTCCACCGTAGATATGAGCGCGATCATATAGACCATTGATACATGATCGAAACATAATTTAGGGAACGGAAACATACATGCTCCTAGAAAACTTAGGATAAGTGATTTTTCACGAGTTTTCTTCAAGACTTTCATGTCTACACCACCAAGGGGTTAGTCGAACAACATTTTAGGTATCCAAATCATGGTGCAACATTGATCATCAAACTGGTTCTTATTGAAGATAAATCAATAAAGAAACTAGCCTATCTTCTAACCTAGCTTCCTACGACAATTAACCCAGATTAGACTGTAGGGTTAAGAATTTACTCTACCCTAGGGCTATCTGACCAAGATTAGACAGTCTGGCCAGATTTATTCACTAATCTAACCTAGATACTTTGGCTAAGATTAAACTATTTAGCCAAACTCATTCACTAATCCTATCAACAACAATTTAAAAAAGAACTTGGCCATGCTTGAAAAGTATGGACCAAGTTGCTATTATTGCATGGGGCTTTTATTGCAATTCTTTTATGCCCTCTTTTCTTTTCTTTTCTTTTCTTTTTCTTTTCTTTTTCTTTTTCAAATTATTTGCAGAATGAAAAATCATTTGTCAACAAACAACACTAGAGACAGATAATATCCTAGTCACCAGTTGATCCTATAACTTATAGGGTGATAACAACGGCTCCACCTGGGGATGGTACTTTCCATGTGAAGTGCCAAGAATCCTGGTTCCTATTGTTCTAAGAATTTCTGCCTAGTAGACTTCGTTGGTTTTATTCTAAAAAATTGGAAGAACAGTGGTCAGCGACTTAGGGCCTTCTCTTCGGGCTTCAACCAACTGACTAATGTTCTTCGCTCAGAAAATGCAAGCAAAAAAAAAAATGGTATGTACAATGGTGAGTAGAAAACTTGAGTCTCTACCGAGGTGGCATGTAATGCTTCAGCATTCTACCATTTACAGGTCCTCCTAACAGATCTGTCCCATCAACGTTGTTTAGTAAGAAAGTGTTGTTCCCCCTGAATGCTTGAATCATGTATGGTCCTCTCCACAGACTGTCAAATTTTCCATGTTTTCCCTTGTCTTCATTTCTGGTGTCCCATCTCAGCACCGGATCTCCTAGCTCAAAATCATCTTCCTTGGTTCCTTTGTCAAAAATCTTCTTGATGCTTTCTTGGATTACCTGAGTCTTGTTGAAAACTTCTTCCCTAGATTGCTGCAAATGGATCATCTGGTTGATCCTTCTCTGTGAGTCATTTGGCTCAGCTTGTACCTCTTGAAGAAAATTCATGACAGGGACTCCTAAGGAAGTGGGGAAAACTGCTTCTGTGCCATAGACCAGCTGGTATGGTGACATATCGATTGACCATTTGGTGGTCAGTCTATTAGCCCATAATGCGAACACCAACTTGTTATGCCACGATTTCTTGTTTTCCTGCAACGTTTTTTTTATGATGTTCACCAAGGTTTTGTTTTAAGATTCTTCTAGCCCATTCCCCTGAGGGTAGTAAGATGTGGAATGTCCCAAACCAATGTGATACTGGTTGCAGAAATCTATGAGTTTCTTCGATCGGAAAGCAGCTGCATTATCAGTTATAATCTTTCTAGGACATCCAAAGCGAGACAAGATATTATTTTCAAGGAATTTGATAATAACAGAGTCAGTGTCTTGCCTGCTTGGTACTGCTTCGATCCATTTGGTAAAATAATCTGTGGTGGTGAGAATCAACCTGTGCTGGCCTGAAGAAGGGGGGTGTATTTCTCCAATGAAGTCCAATCCTCATTGTTGGAAAGGGGCTTCAACTGAGATCGGTTTCAGAGGTAGAGGGAGGAGTTTCCTTTTGCCTTCAAACAACTGACATTGATGACATGCAGTCACTTTACGATGTACATTAGCGAACAGGGTGGGCCAATAGAAACTAGCCCTGAGGATTTTGTTGGCTGTGACCTTCCAGTTCAGATGGCCACCACATTCTCCTGCATGAAATTCTTGTAACACTTTGTTAGCTTCATATTTCAATAAAAAAATTAACAGAATACCTCCAGGATCTTTCCAATACAGATTGCCTTCTAGAATACAGAATTCTAAGGCTTTCAACTTCAAAAATCTAGCTTTAGTCTTAGTCAAACTAGGGGGAGCTTGTAAATTTTTCAAAATGAATATAAGTTCTGCGTACCATGGAGAGTTGAGAAATACCTCTCTCATGCTTGGAGTTTCCATCTCACCCTGGTCATCTACTGCAGCTAAAAAATTAATGTCAAGAGCATGGAAATTAGATTCAGTCATTAATTTAGCAAGGCCTTGACCTTTAATTATTTTTGTAGGCTTTATCTCTATGTCGTATTCTAAAATGACAGCAATACATTTTCCTCTTCTTCCATCCGGATTGTCCTGGGTCAAAATGTCTTTTACTACTGCATTCAGAACATATGCTATGGTGTGGGAATGGAGAATGTAGACTCTAAAGTCTTTTATGGCTTTTACCAAGGCAAAAGCTTGTTTCTCCATTATCTTGTAATTCAGAGTAGCGTCTCTTAACGCTTTACTAAACAAAGCTATGGGTTGTTCATACCCTTCGTTGTTCTTTTGTAGTAATACTGCTTCTATAGTATGTTCGGAAGCGAAAGAAAAAAGATAGAAATCCTTAGTAAAATCAGGACTGATCAAGACAGAGGCCTCTGTGAGTGCTCGTTTGACTTGTTCGAAAGACTGTCTGGACTCAGAGTCCCATTTTATTTTCACATCCTTTTTTAGCATATTTGTAATTTTTCTGAGGAGCTCTGGAAGATTGGGAATGAATATTCATAGAAAGTTTATTCTCCCGATAAAAGACTGTAATTCTTTGATGTTTCTTGGG
This sequence comes from Picea engelmannii, assembly GCA_009831015.1. Taxonomy (NCBI): domain Eukaryota; kingdom Viridiplantae; phylum Streptophyta; class Pinopsida; order Pinales; family Pinaceae; genus Picea; species Picea engelmannii. The sequence goes on from ML779382.1 coordinate 119,329, forward strand.
TGTTCTAATTTTTGTATGGCCTCGATTCTACTGGGGTCTATTTTGATTATGTCCTTGGATATGATGTGTCCTAGCAGTTTTCCTTCCTCTAGTCCGAAAAGTCTCTTCTTAGGTGTTTCAGGATTAATCCGTAAGTGCGGACACAAAACGATCTCCCTAGATCCACTTGGATCTAGAACAAAGAAAAACATAATAGGACGCTTTCCTTAAGTTTTAAATATTGAATTTACTAAGAGGCAAGAATCATGGACATACCTTATGATCGCTTCCTATAGTCTTTGTTGCTCCTGCTTCGCTCCAGTTCTCTTGTGCAGTCAAGACCAGGACAACTCAAACCAATCGAAGTGAAAACAACTTAATATATTCAACAGTTAATCTATGTATATGATCAAGGAGTTATACACTAAAGAAGACATATCTTTATGGGAAAAAATAATATTACTGTATTATATTAAATGTGAAAGAGAGATTACAACCATTGCCTTGATGTCGTAAGGTCCCTTCCAATTGTCCTTCATTCCCTACACAATTCTTGCTCCAAGGATTCTGAAACCATAGATCTGATAGCTACTCACAATCTATCTTGACAAAGCAAATCTCAAAGTCACTCCAACCAAGATGATAATTCCAAGACAATCAAGAACAAGCTCATGAACCAATAAAGCTAACCCAAGCTAACAAAAGCTAACTTTCTCCATGAGAAATCCTCTCCTTTTATAAGTTGAAGAAGATAAGGTGAGGAGGTTAGGATGATCCCACTAAATCATGAAAGCAAGTAAGATCCAAACCATTCAGATGCCACCTCACCATAGAAGATTCTCCTTCTAGAAGATTCGAGAAAACGCTCATTTTTCCCACGTGCTGGAATTCTCGTACCCTAGCTATAGAGCAACCTGCGAACACCTCGCACCCTGGCTATAGTGCAACCTGCGATAACGGGTCATTCTCACACCCTGCGTATATAGAAACCTGCAAACTTCCCTTTTTATAAGGTTTTTACATAGGAAAAAGCAATTTCTTTTCTCAAGAGAAGTTCTTCTCCCTTCTCTCTTTAGGAACTCAGGACACAGACCCTTCTGAAGGCAACATATAGGTTTACATCATTAATGATCATAGGGATGATGAAAATAATGTGTAACATTAGGATTTAAAGAAATCCAAAACCTTCTACATTTCTCGAAGACTCATCTGAGGTGTCGCAGGTGTTCATCATCAGATCGGGAAAACACAGTTACATCGTCCAAATAGACGACAATAAACTTACCCGATTCTTCCACAAAGGCGATATCCATCGCTCTCTGGAAATTGGCTCTAGCGTTCATCAAACCAAAAGGCATTTTCACATACATGAACGTTCCCCATGGTGTGGTGAAAGCGGTTTTGTCTTGGTCATCCGGGTGAACTAGGACCTGATTATAACCCGAGAAATTGTCCAGTAAAGAGATTCGACTAGATCTGACCACCCTTTGTAGGATATGGTCCATTTTGGGCAAGGGGTAATTGTCCTCCAAGGAGACCTTATTTAGATTTCATAAATCTATGCAAAGCCCGATCTCCCCAGATTTCTTACGTGTAGGGACCAAATTAGAGATCCATTTGGAAAAACGCAATGGGACTATGATTTTGGCATCGTACATTTTTTTGATTTCCTTTTCTATCAAAGGGAGTAACTTGGGATTTATCCTCCTAAGTTTCTGTCTGAACGGTTTTTGTTCTTCTTTTATTGGAATCCTATGTTGTATGATGTTGGTATCATAAGCTTTCAAATCCTCATAACCCCAGGCAAAAACATCCGAATATTCTTTGAACAACTCAATTTATTTGAGTTTTTTCTCAGGGGGTGATGATTTAGACAATTTGACTATCCTGGGTTTCTCTTCGGTCCCTATATTACAGTCTTCCACCTCTTGTCCATTGGCTTCAATTTTTGGTTTTTTGGCTACGTCGTTAAAATCAAACAAGTCCTCTAAAGGAACTAACCCCCTAGGTAAAACATTACTTTTCAAATGCAGAATATCAGTCTCCATCTCATCATCGCCTAATTCTCCTGAATCTACGCAATTTACACTATCAATTTCAAAATCAGATCTATTTACATTTTCATCCTCGTTCTCTAAATCTATATTTGTACATTCAAAATCATTTTTACACTGCAGAAAGTCTTCAATTTGATCATCATTACCAAACACTTTCTAGTACCTGATATTGTCGGGAATGGTTGGTTTGCATTTCACCTCTACCATGTATGGGCACGTTGAGCGGAAAGGAATCTTACATGTGGCTGCTGACGTAGCCAATCCGTCTGCCAAAATGTTTTGTCCCCGTGACATTACCTGCAAGTCAACTTCAGTGAAACATCTAAGGGCATCAAGAAAAACATTCCTATAAGCTATAAGACGTGGGTGTTTCACAACGTACTCACCTTTGATTTGCTTTATTATCAATTTAGAATCACCTCTTACCATAATCTGTTTAGCACCAACTCTTTTCAAAAGCTTCAGACCGAGCATCAAGGCTTCATACTCAGCAATATTGTTAGTGCATTGGAAATTTGATTTGTAAGAATGGTTTTCTGAATACCTGTTTCTGTGATTATGCAGTCAAACTCCTACTCTGGCTCCTTCTTTGCTTACTGCTCCATCAAAATCCATGCTCCAGAAATCTGTCGATAATTCTTCAGTTATCACATTTTTCATCCTTGCTACTTCAATGATTTATTGGCCTTCATCCAGACCAGATGTATCTTCTACCAGTTGAGATCTTTTCTCTTTCGTGTCACCATCATTATACAGGATAAAAGAATCCAAGTCAGAATGCGCGGAGTAAAGAGGATAGTTGTGCGGTTTTTCTTGGCTACTGACCATGTATTTCATCAATGTTTCTCTGTATAGCCTTCTTTGTTGCCCAAAAACTGGGATAGTGGCATAAGACATATCTAGCTGCAGGGTACCTCTCAACTTAGCCCCCCAAGACCGGGATAGAAACATTCCATACTTCGGTGGGATGTCTGCAACTACCACATCCATTACCATGCTCTTCGCAGGAATCTGAACCAAGGTGATGCATAGGTCCTTGATCAAACTAATACACCTAACTTTACTAGAGTCAAATGAGTGTAAATCCTTATAAGGTCTAGTGACCTCCAGTCCAAGTTTCTCCATCACTGCTTTAGGCATCAGATTGTGGGAAGCACCCAAATCCAACATAGCGTTATGCAAGATCAGGTCATGTATGTTTAAACTGATGTAAAAATGAGCGACATCACCATTATCGTCTCGACCATCTACTTCAGGTACGAACATAAGTTCAGGTTGATCATCTGTAAGGTTCACAGTATCATAATGGTTTGTTGATCCAATGTGTTAGCGTCGGAATTCACTCCTGGATTGCATGCAGGAGAAGAGCCCGACACCCATCAGTTTAATGTCATGATTTGTTTATAAAGGGGTGATCAAATGGAAGTAAACTCGGAACAATATCGTCTCAACTCTGAAACTAGGCCAGGTATGCATGGACGAGTGAGGTCTTGATAAAATTCAAACAATGAGTTGTAATAAGGGTGAGTAGGGGGAAGACTTGTATGAGAAGAGTGCTGGGGACTATTATAAACATCAGGTTTCTGATAGAATGTGAGAGAAAGCATCCGAAGGCAAGATCTTCTTACACCCAAATGCAGGAAACCAGAAAAGACAGTAATGCAACAACAAATCATTTATCATAACATAACTGTGCTAATTCATGTGAAGCATTCGATCATGAATTCTCTAGTATTAGACGAAAACATAGATGGAAAAGGAAAATTGTTTGTCATAAAACAAGAAATCTCAAACACAGATGCACAACCAAGAGAACTAGAATGGTTGTTAAAACTTTACAGTCGGGATCTTTGCTCTACCATCAATCCCTTACAAAATACCAATACTGAGTTTATATACTCAAAGAAAACACCCAACAGAGGTGTGCCCAGTTTCCCAAGGCTTGGTGTCTTTTCAGCCAAAATCGGACGGGTCTTCTCTATCAGACGCCTCCTTAACTACGCATGGCTCCTGCATGAGGAGTAGTTGAGCCAGTAAATGTTGTTTTAGCATGTGCAGACCTCCTCCGGCTGGTCGAGGACTCGGCATGGACTTTCTGCAAGAAAGGGTACACAGGACCTTTTCGAGCGGACCGCTTACCAGACCCTCCATACTTCACAATTAATGAGCGAAGGGAGGCTTCAACCACCTCTTCCCGCCTGCATTTACTCTAAGCGAGGATTAGGCTTGAGGTCGGAGCCCATGGAAATTGGAGGTTGTGGCAGGCTTCTCTGAAACTCAGTGCCTTTGGCCCCTTTTGTGTAGCTCCTTTCTTTCCTTAGTGACCGCGGGCTGTGACCCGACACTTACTCTCAAATGTGCTTTTAGGCGCTCGCAAATTGAAGGGTCTGTTCCTTGTTCTTTGAAATCGAGATGAGCGATATGCAGAGATAGCTCGATTTGGCACCACGTGCCCTTTGAATTAGACGGCTCAAAATTCGCCTGAAGCTACGGTGGGCCCCAGGCCCTGGATGCTCTCGCTACTTCACGTATCGGGCCATGAGGGAACTGCCTTTTGCACGTTGAAACCACGAAGGGAGAAACGGTGGGGGGCTTAATCATGTGTCAGGTGTCTGCTTCAAACGGATGGCTGAGATCTTCTCGGTAAAGCTGTGGGCCTGAATCCTAGATGTCCTCTGCACTTTGCGACTCGCGAATCCAAACATCAATTCTTTGAGACTTTTCGTGGCGAAGACCCAAGGCTTAGTGCCACCTGTATCCCACTTGCTGACTCTGCTATGGGCCCCACTGCTTCTAGCTGTCGGGACGTCGCCTTTCGCAATTTCGCAACTTCCGAGCCAAGACCCTCGAGTTTATTTCTTGCGAGGCCCCGATACGCGATCCCACGTGCACGGATCCGACGTCTCTCCATGATCTGGATCCAACGGTCAATATTCGTCCCGCTTCTCGCATCTTCGCGACTCGATCTACTCAATGTTTTAGGCCCTTACCCTGCGAACTCCCGAGTTCGCGAGATCGGCGATCTCTGATGACGCCGACGACACTTTGCCCGCTCGCTTGAAAAACAACGATTATTTCGCATTGCGCTTGATCATTTCATGAAACCTGCAGACCTGAAAGCTCTTGATCCCACAACAAGAAATGTTGCTAACATTAGACTCCATGGGGGATAGAGTCATCCCTGCGATGCTCTAAGGACTCATTTTGCAGTTTCAGTTCCTTGCTATTGGGCTATGGAGTCATGTTGAAAACATCCCGTTGCTGAAAATACAGGCCGAAAAATGAAAGTAACAAAATAAAGCTACATGCTCAAGGAGCTTATTTATACACAATCCTAAACTAATAAAATATTTTACATGGGCTAGGTGAAAGAGAACTTCCACCATAGCCATTCAAGCAGCTTCCTGGTAGAAGCTCCTTCCTTCTGTCGATGATCACTAGCAGATGGTGTAACTGTGACAATAGAACGGCTACACTCTTCAACTCCTCCTTACAGGCTTGAGTTGAGATGAAATAGGGCGGCTCCAAAGCATAAGGGAAATGCCACTCCATGTATTCGTTGACAGGGTCATCAAATGAGTGGCCAATTCCAGGAAATTGGTGACAGACAACCTCTTCTGCTACACAGTTGTTCACCTGCAGCCGAATATCTCTAATAAGCATAGGCAAGTGAAAAACTGAAAAGGGCTCGTTGATCTCAGGTGGTGTCTGCTCACTGACTGGCTCTGCGTAGTCTGTAAACTGCATCTTCGACTTCTCCTCCGGTTCTTCTGGTGCCTCTTCTTGGCTCTCCCAAGGGTCAGAGTCGTAATCATCATAGATAGGACCTGTGGGAAATATCTTCTTTTCAATTTGTTGCTCAGGGGGACTGATTTCCTCGTATTGTCTTTCATTTGTGAACAGAGGAGAAGGCTCTGCAATCTTCCTTTGGAAGTTCTGGGTGTCCAACTCAGAACCTGATTCATAGCTGTCATACACGGGCTGGCTGCTACCCAGGTCATCAATATGTGATGTGGAGCTCTGCTGCTCTTCAACTGAATAGTCGTTAAAGCTGGGTGAGCACCTGACTTCTTCATATTGCAAAAAAGGAATCATCTCCAGATCCTCCGTTCCAATCCCAAATGTAAATACATCATGGAAAATCTCGTGAAGAAAAAGAGAACAATCCTCTTCCCCAACTACCACTTCATCATTTTGTTCTGAGACAGAGAGCTCATCAGGGACAGATGTTAATGCGCTTATGGGATCTTCAATATTCTCCTCGAGAGAGCCATCTAGAACATCTGCCTCAAAGACTGGAAAATCCTCCCCATTGTCCTCAGATTTTAACCTTGCATGTTGGGCGATGAGAGATATCATTAGTTCGCTTAGAGCAACTTCCTCCCCCAGTCTTCTATCCTTACAGCCCTCATCAGACATAATCATATCTGGGAGGATTTATTCTTCTTGGCTCTCCCATGGGTCAGATTCATGATGACCAAAAACGGGTTCCGTGGGAAATCTTTTTTCATAATCGCCCTCAGTAGAGATGCTAAGGGCCTCTGCTTCAAAGGATGGGAAATCCTCAGCGTATTATTCAGCTTCCCACGTGTCAACTCTGGCAGTGATAGATTTTATCAGTTCCATAACTCCGCCCGAAGCGTCTTCTCCTTCCCTGGGATCTTTATAATCATTCATTGTAGAGATACCACAATCATTTTCTTCAAAGGGTGGAAAACCCTCTGCACATCGCTCAGCTTCCCACCTATCCAGTTGGGCAGAGAGAGATTTTATCAATTCCATAACTTCACCCAAAGCAGACGAATGGGAAGGAGAAATGACTGATTCCTAATCCAGGTCATCAGGATCCTCCCCACAGATTACGTCTGAAACAACTTTCCCTTGTATAGATTTGTGGCATCCCTCACAACAATTATGACAAATTAACTCAGGGGAATACAACCTCTGACAATAGGTGGTGAAAGCTACGTGGAATTCACCGAGTGAAGAAATTCTAGCAGGGGGTAAAGAATGATACCATTTACATGCATCCCCTGCTAACGAGAACATGAACATTTTCAGTAATACATCCTCATGATGTATCTCCCACTGATGCATGAGTTCATGAAACTTGCTGAGATGATGAGCAGGGTTGTCCTCTTAACGCTCTCTAAATCTGGGCAAATAATCACCCCATTCATTCGGAGAAGGGACTTCATTAGGAAAACCAGGAATAGCAGAAAAATTAAACGGAGCAAACCTTCGAGCCAGGATTTTCTCCATATCGAACCAGTGGAGTCACCAATTGATCCTCGAATCATGGATTCGCCAGGTGAAAGATGCGCAGCTTCGAATGTGTCTGGTCCTTGTTCACCATCAAAGACCAGATCTTAACATTATATTTACCCCAGGAAACTTCTCGGGCTGAGAAAGCAGCCGCTGAAACCTTCTTGAGAAAGCTCCTCTGGGTCAGCTTTCAGGTGTGCCAACAGTGGCCACAACTGAAACAGTAAAGTGGAAACAATGGAGTCGCCACAGTGGAGTCGCCAGGTGCATAGTAGCAATCTAAATAATCCTGATTTCTGATGCACCTTCAGAATCAGTTGATCATTTTCGTTCTGCCCAGGGAAAATATTCAACTTCGTCCCTGGCAACAGTGCCAGAAATGTTAGCGTCGGAAGTCACTCCTGGATTGCTTGCAGGAGCAGAGCCTGACACCCATCAGTTTAATGTCACAATTTTTTTATAAAGGGGTGATCAAATGGAAGTAAACTCGGAACAATATCGTCTCAACTCTGAAACTAGGCCAGGTATGCATGGACGAGTGAGGTCTTGATAAACTTCAAACAGTGAGTTGTAATAAGGGTGAGTAGGGGGGAGACTTGTATGAGAAGAGTGCAGGGAACTGTTATAAACATCAGGTTTCTGACAGAATGTGAGAGAAAGCATCCGAAGGCAAGATCTTCTTACACCCAAATGCAGGAAACCAGAAAAGACAGTAATGCAACAACAAATCATTTATCATAACATAACTATGCTAATTCATGTGAAGCATTTGATCATGAATCCTCTGGTATTAGACGAAAACATATATGGAAAAGGAAAATTGTTTGTCATAAAACAAGAAATCTCAAACACAGATGCACAACCCAGAGAACTAGAATGGTTGTTAAAAATTTATAGTCGGGAGCTTCACTCTACCATCGATCCCTTACAAAATACTAAGACTGAGTTTATATACTCAGAGAAAACACCCAACAGAGGCGTGCCCAGTTTCCCAAGGCTTGGTGTCTTTTCAGCCAAAATCGGACGGGTCTTCTCTGTCAGACGCCTCCTTAACTACGCATGGCTCCTGCATGAGTAGTAGTTGAGCCAGTAAATGTTGTTTTAGCGTGTGCAAACCTCCTCCGGCTGGTTGAGGACTCGGCATGGCCTTTCTGCAAGAAAGGGTACACAAGACCTTTTCGAGTGGACCACTTACCAGACCCTCCATACTTCACAATTAATGAGCGAAGGGAGGCTTCAACCACCTCTTCCCGCCTGCATTTACTCTAAGCGAGGATTAGGCTTGAGGTCGGAGCCCATGGAAATTGGAGGTCGTGGCGGGCTTCTCTGAAACTCGGCACCTTTGGCCCCTTTTTTGCAGCTCCTTTCTTTCCTTAGTGACTGCGGGCTGTGACCCGGTGCTTACTCTCAAATGTTCTTTTCGGCGCTCGCAAATTGAAGGGTCTATTCCTTGTTCTTTGAAATCGCGATGAGAGATATGCAGAGATAGCTTGATTTGGCGCCACGTGCCCTTTGAATTAGACGGCTCAAAATTTGCCTGAAGCTACAGTGGGCCCCAGGCCCTGGATGCTCTCGCTACTTCGCGTATCGGGCCATGAGGGAACTGCCTTTTGTGCTTTGAAACCACGATGGGAGAAACGGCGGGGGGCTTAATCGTGCGCCAGGTGTCCGCTTCAAACGGATGGCTGAGATATTCTCAGCGAAGCTGTGGGCCCGAATCCTGGATGTTCTCGGCACTTCGCGACTCGTGAATCCAAACATCAATTCTTTGAGACTTTTCGCGGTGAAGACCCGAGGCTTAGTGCCACCTGTATCCCACTTGCTGACTCTGCTATGGGCCCCACTGCTTCCAACTGTCGGGACGTCGCATTTCGTAGTTTCACGACTTCTGAGCCAAGACCCTCGAGTTTTTTTCTTGCGAGGCCCCGATACGCGATCCCACGCGCGCAGATCCGACGACTCACCATGATCTGGATCCAACGGTCAATATTCTTCCCGCTTCTCGCATCTTCGCGACTCGAGCTACTCAATGTTTTAGGCCCTTACCCTGCGAACTCCTGAGTTCGCGATATCGGTGATCTCTGATGACGTCGACGAAACTTTGCCCGCTCGCTTGAAAAACAACGATTCTTCCGCACTGCGCTTGATCATTTCGTGCAACCTGCAGACCTGAAAGCTCTTGAGCCCGCGACAATAAATGTTGCTAACACAATGGTTAAGGCCTTCGTGCCTATGTTAGGTTCAATGGTCAGTGCTTTAATCACCTGTGAACGATAAACGTCTTTGTTCATCAACTCAGAAAGTGTAATGGGAATCTTTACTTTGGCTAATTCCCCCTCAAGGCTGAAAGGTGTAGGAGCTCTGCCTTGGCTCATCAATTTTGGTTTGTCCACCACACTCTTCTGGCCAGAAGTATTTGGTGGATTAGTAGGTGAGACCTCGGGCTGTGACGATCTTTTTAGAATAGTAAGGATTTTCTTCGTGGAAACTTCGACAGTGCTTTTCAAGAATCTTCTCGGCAGATGGCTCAGAACCTTCTTGGTTTCAGTCACCTTCTTCGTTTCAATCGTATTTTTTGGGGAACTCCCTTCTGTCTTTTTACTTCGCAGATTATACTATCGGTGTACCTCCAAAATGGAATTTTTGAATGCCTGCTATTCTACATCTTCAGCTTCTTCACTTATCTTTGTTTGATTGAGAAGAAAAATTTCTTTCTCTTCTTGGGTAAGGAAAATAGCTTTGTTATCATGAATGCCCATGAGATTTATGTGAGTATCCTCTAGTTCCTCAATCACTTCCTCCCCTTCATCGGCATAATTTTCTTGTAGGGGAGGTATGATCTACTGATCTGGACCTCTCTTCTCTCTTTGATCCCTAGGATCTCTCTGTCTGATTTGAGGAGGGTTTCTCCTGAAGTTAGGATTCCGAACCTGAGGAGCAGGTGGGTTGTCTCTTGGAGGATTTCTTTCTGACACAATAATTCTTTCCATCATTCTTTCCATTGCTCTGGCCAAAGAATCCAATTTGGAATCTGAGGTTGATGTGGAAGGTTCCTCTTTAATTGTGACTCTCCTCTCTGACCTCTGATGTGCCCTTTTTGCCAACAAATTGGATTCCACACTTATTGCACTTTTTTGCATATCTTCCAAGGTGGTAGAATTTCTTTCCCTTAGTTGGTATGACATGTCAGCGTCAAAACCATCAGGGAATTTTATCAATGCCAAACCCTTTGGAGGTTTGATTTCAGCTGGGATTGCGTTGTAAAGGTTATTGAAACGAGTGCAGTAATCTTGTATTGTCTCACCTTGATTTCTTCTAATATTTTCGTATTCAGACAATATTTGGAGAGGGTTTTTCTTTACCTCCCATCTGTCTAGAAAACTCCTTTGGAATGCAGTAAGGTCAAGGACGGAGGTAGCACGTAAACCTTTGTACCATTTTTTAACGTCACCTATCAAACTTTGGGCAAACAATCTCATTTGAACGTCAGCCTCATCTACTTCATGCAGATCAAAATAATCATTCATTTTATCAACATGTTGTTGTTCACTCAAAGGTCCTGTTGCATTGAACTGTGGAAGTCTCATTTGATAGTCTTGGGGCATGTCATGAAGAGGGGAAGCCAACACCAAGGGAGCATATCTAGCCGCCATGATGGGTGGAGGAGGTGGGATAACCGACTGGAGGATCGGTGAGGTAGTGACTGAAGACGAGGATGAGGAGGGATTGGATAGCACTGAGGGAGTGGTTTTCGGTTTAGCAGTGGGAGAAAGAACTTTAGGGGTTTGAGGTTGCAAAATGGTTGGGTCAAAAATGATTTCAGTCACAAAACTATCAGACCGTGTTCTAACCAGACTTTGTTGGGAAAAGGTGTCAAAGTCAAGGTTTTGAACGGTAACGGGTTCCCCTGAAAAGGAAAGGGACTTATGCAAAGGAATATGACTCACTGAGCCTTCAGCTACAGTCTTTTTCCTGAGCAATTGTTCCGGGTTATCTATCACTATCGCAGGTTCTGGGTCTGGATGAGATCAAGTATAAACTTTATTGGGATCCATATTTCTTTTTGATTTATATATATATATATATATATATATATAATTTTTAGTTTTATAAGTCCGAAAATAATATGTACAATTTTAATCAACCTCTCAACATTACTTTCCTCTCAAATTTGCAATCTTTCAGGAACAGACTTTCTTTTAGGGAAAGAAAACGTGAAGTTATAAATTCTATATGTTCTTCCCCAATGGAGTCCCCACTATGTTAGCACTTGGTAAATCTCCTAGAGGTTGACAGCAGAAGAAATCTACTAAGGTAACTTTATCCAACCGCTTTTGAAGCTGGGATCTATCCCTTCCAACTTCAGAGAGGGATCTCTCAATAAGATTTAGCTATGTTTCAAATTTTAAATATTAGGCTAGGTAAATAAATAGGTCAGTTTTTATTGTCACAGTGTTTGTAGAGTTGGTTGAGACAATCTACACATCCATTGGGCTATGGGGTCTATGTCTTGAATAAAATATGAAATCCAAACCAGAAACACAAAGGGAAATTTTCATAGGGTGAGACAATATAATCACTGGATTCTTCAGTAGCATAAATGATGAATAGCAGAAAAGATGAGAAAGATAATTTCAACAAAGAAGTAGTTAAGAATTTCTTTATTGAAAACACCAGAGGATAGAACACTAAAATCTTTCGAGTCAGAAAGAGGGTATAAGAGATAAATCCTGCAACTTTCATTACTTCTAAAGATTAGATTTCAGAAAACAATATGATAACAAAGTGAGAATAACATTCAACTTAGAGAGAAAAACATCACTAGTGAATACACGCAAGAATCCTGTAAAAGTGCCTCCTTTTTATTAATGGAAGATCTCTTCAAAAATATTACAGTTTGATAGCTTTAGGGTGTGAAGATCAACAACCCTCCATATTTCAAAATATGAAGTATTTATAACTCAAATTACAAATGATCCTGTCATTAATGATCAGGATGTGATAAATCTATTTTTAGCCTAACTAACTTAACAAATTGCATAAATCTAGGAACTGCTTGATGATGTGGTGTAACTACACGCTGATTGTTGAGTGGGTTGTTGATGAAGCCTTTGCACAACCTCATCTGACTGGAAAAATGATTGGACTAGGACAGTTCATCTGCTACACGATCAGGTCACAGAGTTCCTCCCATCGAAGATGACTGGGCACGTTGACTTTGAGTAGCCTTCGATACACTTCGTCCATTTCTGTGTACTTGGCGAAGGTAGGTTTGGTGAGAAAGATGTATCGAATCTCGTGTTGGATACTGATGTCCCACTGAAGGGCATCTAGAAATGCCTTGCCATTGATGCTCCCTTGAATTCCTGCAAACTTTGAACTGTAATTAGCCACATCGGCCAATCTCTTCTTGTAGTCTGGGAGTGTCATCAATTTATCATTGATTACCTTCAGACCAGGAAGACCTTTCTTCTGGAGAGCCTCAATCTTACTGAAGAATCTTTGTACCCCTAGGTCCATGGCTTGAACCTTTTCTTCCAGCTGAATCATTAATCCTCTCTTGGTCAAAACTCTTTTAACCTCAAGGATGGTCTATGTTCTGTCTTCAATTTTCAGCTCTTCCAGTTCTTCCCTGGTCTTAGAATTCAGGAACTTGATGATCTCGTTCGCCTGTGTTGGCATCTCTTCCAATTTTGATATGATCTTCTCAATGGCCTGCTTGCTTCTTTGTACCAATTCATTCTGCTCGAACATGATCTGTATCATGGGCCATATCTCATTCATGGACTTGGTGATGTCTGTCCATACACTTTCCTTAACCTCAGCCAAAGTTTTTCCTGCAACTGTTTGCTTACGGAGCTACTGTAACTCTTGTTTGAGCTGATCTATCACCTGCTTTTCCTTGGAGAGGCTGGTCTGAAAGGAGGATTTGAGTTCCTGAAAGTTCTCAATCTCCTTTTCGAACCTTTTGATCTCTGTTTCCTACAGGTTCATCTTTTCCATAGACTTAGCCAGGTCGGTTGTCTTCTCCAGGGATGTCAATGGAGTTTTTGATGGGACTTCTGTCACTGATGTTGTGCTCACTCTTGAAATTGGAATAACACTCAATGGAATGACTTCCATTGGTTTCAGTTTCTCTTTCTCTTTTACTAGTTTTTCCATCTCATCCTCCATCTCCTTCAGCTATGCATTCTGCTCCATGAGTAGCGTAATAATTTCATCTTTCTCTCCTTTCTCTGCTATCTCCTTTGCCTGTGAATCCTCTAAGGGCGGGAGCTTAAATTGTTTCCTCAAGGAGGCTATGCCAGCATTCTTCTTCTTTATCATTTCCTCAGCTGCTTTCACGTTCGAAGGATCGTAACCGATATTGAGGACCAGCTCCATCAAATTCTTAATCCTATTGTCCTTGGTAAAGGACGATATCTTCTCCAACTTGAGTTGTGTTTGAACATTGTTCAGGGACACTTGTAGTTTGGATGCAGAAGTGGAAGCATGCGCCAATGTGTAAAAAACCATTTCCCCTGTCTGCTTATGCAGATCCATCTGATCGATCGTATGCACGTCCTTCGTCTGGATTTCGAAGGTGGCCCTCTTGTAGTCAGTGATCACCTTTGGATCTGGTACCTGTACCTGGAGGAATACCATATCCATTCTACCCTTCTCAGCGTCGAATGCCAATAGAAACCTATGTTGCGCAGTCGAAGTCTGCTTCCAGAACTGGGCGCAAGTACTACTGGTCAGGGTCTGGTACCTTTTCTTGATTAGCTCATACTTTTCGAAGATACTCAACTTTGGTCCTACCTTGCCTGGCTGGGTGGTCAATGGAGAGTCTGTGTATTTCTCTAGAAATTCTGAATTTATGGCCTTATGGAGGCTCGAACCGAAGGGTGGCCTATCAACCTTGGTCACTGTTGTAGAGGGGCCTTCTTTTTCTCCGATCGGGCCAGGAACTGAAATAGTCTTAGGCCTCTTGGTATGAAGCTGGAATTCTTCTGATGACACCTTCGTGACAGGCAGAGATACCTCTTACCTAGGCATTTTCTCTTTCCAGACCTATGGCGTGGTTGTTTGTGACACAGTGGTCGGGGGATCCTGTTGTTCTGCTTCGATCAATGTGTTAGGCTCCTAGGCTGTCTGATTTGCGAACTTCTCAACTTTAGGCCTGGACTCATGAACATATGGGATGTTTTTGTTCTTCACCCTCATCTTTGAGATGATCCCACATGGATCGTAATGCCATGGGAAGATCATGGAGAACTTCATTTCCCTCAACATCCTGTCTACTTCTTCCCCAGCGCCACGATTGTTACAGATGAAGGAGCCAATCTGCCCCGTGATTCTAAGCTATTTCTTTTTCTTCAGTGACACAAAATGGATATCATCGGAATTTATTATCTGCCTTATATATTCCAATGCAAAAATTATGACAGGTAGGTACTTGGGCAGCTTATACGGTGCCAACTCGCACCCATATACTCTGATCTCGGTATAATATTGGTACAAATACCAATCCCCTGTCTTTGTGTTATCCGAGAGATGCAGGATCCTCTGAACTTCATCATTTATCCAAGGCTCGGGCCTGCCGCTAAGCATACTTACCACAGGGTGGTAGAACTGATCAGTGAACTCCTTGAAACTGAACTCTGTGGAGTTGTGCTTGAGCAAGGAGGTCCATGATGTCACTGCCTGGGGTCTACCATCTCCATCCATCTTCTGTATGGAAAACATGAATTTGTTCACTTGGAAGAAGATGAACAAGTATTCCAATATGGACGAGTATCTGAACATGCCTTCCGTGGAGAAATTCACAAACTGTTCATGAATATTGTCTGCCAGAAAGGTGTTGAAATCAAACTGGGTGGTGGGATTTTCATCGGTAGAGAAGATGGATAGAAAACCCAGAATGGGTTCATCTACCCACTGGTCAGAATAATATCCTAACAAAGAACAAAACGATGAGATGATCTGGTTTCCTTTAGTTGAGAACATGGAGGAAGGGTAAGGAGGATTTTTGGAGGGGAATTGAGCGGATGGGGGAAGGAAAAGCTCGAATATTTGAGCTCTTTGAGGGAAAGTCATTTTCTGGTATAATTATGTAAGAATTTCTAGGTTGAAGGGTGATGCAGAGTCGACTCGGGGGATTTGCATCATCTTGTCGATAGATTCAGGCGTGATGAGGAAAAGGATCTCTCCGGACAAGGAGACGACGACTCTTTTCTCGGGAATGTAGTGGGCTTGGCACTTGAGGGTGAACTCTGGAAAAGGATGAATTTGAGGAAAGAGGTAAAGGGGTAAATTGGACTCCCAGAGTCCGATTTCATCACTCTGGTCCAGGAAAACTTCCCTGAGCCATGATTGAAGGTCTGCAAAATCAAAATCGCACTTTGTATCTGCGATTAAGTGGTCTTTGTCAACCAATGGGATCCTGTCGAGGCCGACAGGAGGCGGGAGAAATAAATGTTCCTCCCCTTCTGCTTGTTTGGATTTTGGCGCCATTACTGCAACAGTACCTGCAAGAAAAAAAACATTACCAGGGTGGTTGTTGGTGAGGGCAACTGATTGCAACGAAGGAGAAAACGGGGTAAATCTCTCTGGTGCGATGAGTGAGTAAATGGTGAAAATAGGAAGAAAAGGGTATTTTTTGAGTAAATGGGTGTCCGTTGGGCGCAGGAGACAGGTCAGTTGGGTAACGGATACGTCATCCAGTAATAAATGGCCAACGGATCACTTAGAGCGTGAGATGGCAGGTGACGGTGACTGAGTGACATGTACAGGTGATGTGGCAGCTATCGATTGGGGTAAAGGTCATAGTGAGGGGGCTTGCTACGAGTGACGAGGGGGGGAAGAACTGCCAACAGTTATGGGATGTGACTATTTCGGGAAAGGTGGGTGGTGACGTCCAGAGGTGACGATGGTATGTCAAACAGCAGAAGATGATGGGACGTGGGGCCATTAGATCATTGCCACGTATAAAGAGGGGCCCACCAGAGGAAAGATACCATTCCGGACCCCCCCCCCTCAGTTAAAAGAAGATCAGTTGGGGGGGTCCAAAATACATTTTGGGTCATTGATCTGTGTGCTTTCTTGTAATCCACAGATCTATGTGCTCCATTTATGACACATTCCAGACCCCCCCCCCCCTTCCATTAAAGGCAGAACGGACGGGGGGGGTCTAGAATCCAATAATGATCGTATATCTGAGCACTTGATATTGAGCCGTCCATATGCGCACGGGTCTTATCAATGATTCCAGAACCTCCCCCCCCCCCCCTCCGTTAAAGATAGAACAGTTGGGGGGGTCCGGAAAGACCTGTCCACCGTAGATCTGAGCGCGATCATCTGGACCATTGATACATGATCGAAGAATAATTGAGGGCGTGGAAACATACGTGCACCTAGAAAACTTAGGATAAGTTCTTTTTCATGGGTTTTCTTCAAGACTTTCATGTCTACACCACCAAGGGGTTAGTCAAACAACATTTTAGGTATCCAAATCATGGTGCAAAATTGATCATCAAACTGGTTCTTATTGAAGATAAAGAAATAAAGCAACTAGCCTATCTTCTAACCTAGCTTCCTACGACAATTAACTCAGATTAGACTGTAGGGTTAATAATTTACTCTACCCTAGGGCTATCTGACCAAGATTAGACAGTCTGGCCAAATTTATTCACTAATCTAACCTAGATACTTTGGCTAAGATTAAACTGTTTAGCCAAACTCATTCACTAATCCTATCAATAGCAATTGAAAAAAGAACTTGGCCATGCTTGAAAGGTATGGACCAAGTTACTATTATTGCATGGGGCTTTTATTGCAATTCTTTTATGCCCTCTTTTATTTTCTTTTTCTTTTTTCTTTTCTTTTCTTTTCTTTTTCTTTTCTTTTTCTTTTTCTTTTTCTTTTCTTTTCTTTTCTTTTTCTTTTATTTTTCTTTTTCAAATTATTTGCAGAATGAAAAATCATTTGTCAACAAACAACACTAGAGACAGATAATATCCCAGTCACCAGTTGATCCTATAACTTATAGGGTGATAACAGAAACCACAACGTTCCATATTCATCATGTATCAATGACAACTCATTGATCCATCTTCATCATACCAATGACAACTCATTGATCCATCTTCATCTATGCATTCTCATCAAGGACAATACATATTATATTACATCAATCATTAATCAATCAATCCTTTGACATCAATAAATCACTTGACATAAATCAATGACATCAATCAATCAAACCATTGGAATCAATGACAACATGATCCAACAATCTCCCCCTTTGGCATTGATGGCAATACTAACATTGATGTCAACACCAATTACCAATTATTGATGTCAACATGTAGACAAGGCATGCTCTACATCAATAGTCAGTGTGACTATCTCCCAATAAATAAACATCAATCACATCAATGTGATTAACTCTGCCCCTTTGACATCAATGGAAAAGGGCCATTCTCATCTTGGGGTTGCTCCCCTTGCTTGAACTCTACTTGGGGATACTCCCCCTATCTGAATGCCTTTGGTCTTCCTATGAATAATCTCTCCCCTTTTGAACAAGGGATATCACTCTAATGTAATGCTGAAGATACATCGAACATACTCCCCCTGTGACCATTTCTCCCCCTGAAATTATGCTCCTGTGCTCTTTCTTCAAGTATAGGGCTCTTTTCTAGGTATGCATATGATAAATATCTCCTCCTGGAATCATGGGAAGAATAATGAATCCCCCTATGGGTATGTCTCCCCTATCTTTTCTGCAAGATGAACATTGTGCTACCATATAACGATTCTTGGACCTATTCATGCATCAAACGCATGCCATACCAAGCATCATGAAGCAAAAGATATGTCAACAATGAAATAAAGAATCATGAGAAAAATATAAACCAAGTACATCCTATACAAAATGTGTGCTCATCATGCACAATACCTATGTACATCAACCATGTACATCAAC
>ML779382.1:145111-183986 GCA_009831015.1 Picea engelmannii
CAAAAAATAAAGAGAATGAAGGAGTAAGAATCAATTAATAAGGGTAAATCAGAGTTGGTTTCTCAACTGTCTCTATCTAGCTTCCCATTGTTCTTGGATGCTGATTTCTCTCTCAATAACTACCCATGAACGTTCTAATTCGACTTAGGTAGTTTTTGTTTGCAGGATAGTATTAAATAAGTTCAAAGCAATGATAGTTTGATCCTGTAGGCCAGGTTCTATGTTAGGTTGTCTATTACTTGGGACAGTCATGAGGATTAAAATTTTGTTAAATTATAAAAAGTTTTAAATTTGTTGCTTCAGTTTTGTGGGATGAAATGGAAAAGGAATTTTGGAACTCAAAATAATAACATAATAATAGTAAAGGTCGTTTCCTATACTTGAAGTAATTTGAAAATATTAAAATAAAAACAAAGTAACACTGTTGGAGAATATGAGGCTTTAATCGTGAAAGAATCTCATATCATAACAGAAGAAGGGGAGAAAAACAAAATTTCTAATGTAGTATAAGATATAACCATCCAACATACCTACAGGTATTGAAACTGTTGATAGCAATCATAGAAAAACTGTAAATGATTAGATAATCGAATATATTCAAACTATAATAGAATTTTGAATTAAACTATAACTGATCATTCATTAGAAAGACTTGGAATGAAAGATATTGAAAGATATTGAAAACAAAGTGAAGGAACACATAGCTTCAAGTTGACAGAATTTAGAATCTCTTCTGCATTATTTATATCATTGTAAATTGGAAAACTTCTAATACAATCGGATCCCAAAAAACCAAAAGTCTTTTCTCAGTCTTGTGAAATTATATTTATACATGATCACCAAAACTTTTTCCCATTGGCGATTAACTAACTTCTAAAGACTAACGGTTACATGAATGAGCAATGTTGAACCGTTTACATTTCTATTTTAACTGCTTTATTATTTCAATGATGAAAATATCCAATACAGGCGATGAAAAATTAATGCTTTAATGGAAAGATATGCCTGGAGATATGCTTTCGTGTCAAAAATATATTCATTTACTCGTTAGCAATACAGTCGTATATTGGTGATTTTGAAACTGGAATTCCGAAAATCGTTGCCTTCCTCAATTCCCAAAATGTGAAAAGAATCTTAGTTATCACTAATCATGTTTTGAAAACATCTTAACTTTAATCTTAGACTTTGTCTAAAGAAAGCGTGATTTCGCATTTCGGAACTTCGGGGATCCTGCTGTCAGGGGATATGTCATAAGAAAACCCCGGATCGCGAAATTGTGATGGGATTAGTGAGGTGCTAATCATTCATATTGATGCGTTAATTAATCAAGATCAATGATTAATTATTTTTACTTTTACTTTTCGAAAAATTGAGGATCGAGAGTTCGAAGGTTGAGAGTTCGAAGACGCTTTAGGAGAAAGAAATCCTAAACACAAAAAATTAAGGGAAAGAAGATTGCGTTTAGGAGTTTAATTAATTATGGATTAAAGAGTACTTTGTGGAACGCGGTGGAAAATGTAACATTTATTTCTTCCCCCCCCCCCCCTTTTTTACCTTTTTAATATGTTAGACGGTTTCAGTATTTCGGCACTAAGAAATTGGGATGGTTGAAGATCATACCTCGAGAAAAATCGAATCTCGAAACCTGAAAAGGAATGAAAGACTCCGACTCCCTTTTTTGGACTAAGGACGGCTCCATGACTTAGGAAAATATGAAGCTTGAGTTTTAAAGGGTAGAAAAATTAAACTTCATGTCAACACCAGTCACTGCAAGTTATACTGGCATTATATCACCAACCTCTGCTAGTCATGTTGGAGATTGGTCAACAACCTTTGCAAGTCATGTTGAATACCAACAACCAACCACTACAAGTCATGCTGGGGGCACAAATCCAGTCACTGCAAGTCACACTACACATACATCACCAACCTATACTAGTCATGTTGGGGATTCATCACCAACCTCTGCTAGTCATGTTGGGGGTTTATAATCAACCTCTACTAGTCATGTTAAAGGTTCATCACCAACCTCTGCTGGTCATGTTGGGCATTCATCACCAACCTCTACAAATCATGTTGGATATTTTCTACTAGCCTATGAAAATCATGATGGGAGCATGCCACCAGCCAATGTGAGTCATGTTGGGGGAATTTATATGATTGAGAAGCCTAGACATGTAAGACGTAAGCCTAAGTTCCTTTGTAGGATTTGCAAAGGAGATCACCTTACTCGTTTGTGCCATGCTACTGTTGTGGTACCAGAAGCATGGTCCTTACAAATAATCCCTTCAAGTTATAAGTTGTATTTGGATTCCCAACCTTATTTGGTTGATACAACGGTCATGCCAAAGAAATCTTCGGTTGACACACCTCTTCCTTTAGGGGCTGATGCATATCCTGACCTTGTTGTCTCGCATCCTGTTCAACCAGTGGTCATGTTGATGCAATATTCGGCTGACACCACTCCTATTTTGGGGGGTGATGTGTCTCTTGACCTTGTTGCAGAATTGGTCACCCCGATGCAATTTTCGGACGATCCCACTCTTCTAGTTCTAGTTTTATACCTTCTATACCATGTCCTTAGAATTTCTAGTTCTATACCTTCAACACAAGGGATCATTCCACTCTCTTTGAGTACACTCCCTCCAAGCCCTAGGGTGGTTTTATTTGATTGGAATGATCTTATAGAGCCTTGAATTCCTTCTTCTACACCCTTCCAGATAAGGGGCATTCTTCGATATATTGTAGATAAAGTAACCTCTGCAAGTATTTTATCCTCCTCGACTTAGAAAGCTTTGGGTTTTCCCAAGATTGTGTAAACTACCTGAGTTGTTGAATTTCAACAGAAGTACTGCACGGGATCCTTGGCCTCCCCCATTATATGCTTCTTAGAACAACATTCACAAGTCTGATTTAAGCTCTTTTCTGACTCTTTTAAAAAAAAATGAAAATATTGCCAAGTGAACTTGTCTTTTTCACACTCATTAAATTGGATTTTAAAGGTCATGAGTCTTGGTTAAGCTCTTTTCCGACTCTCTCAAAAAGATAAAAGATTTCCGAGTGAACTTGTCTCTTTAACACTCGAAAATTAGATTTGAAAGGACCTCTATTTTGTGCAAGTTTATCCCTTTTTCAAACCAATTAGACTAAGATTACGAAAAAAGGACATTTTTTGGTGTTAACTTGCAATTGCAATTCACTCTCTTGCATGTATTATTGAGATTATTGTTGGTTCTCACTTTTGTGTTAAAATCCTTTCACCTTAGCAATTTTCATCATCAATCAAGAAGAGCCTTGTTTATATCCTTTGAATCTTGACACCCTATACCCAAGAGGAAACATTCCCCCGAGTGTCCATCTCCTGCATGCACCTCCTTTCATTAATAATAGGTATGTTCCACTTCTGGAACTAGATTTCTTACTTGCGACATGTGTTTCCTCCTTTGTATCATAGCATTCATTTGACTATGAAAAAACAAAAAATATGTGTGAGAAAGGAGTATTATCTTATATTGGAAGCATTTGTGTCGCCTTTGAATAGAGCACAAAATTTTTGAGTCCACTTGTCATCAAAATTTTGGGTTTAGCATGACCTTAGGAAGTTGAGCTCATTATAGAGAGTTTACTCCCTAGGCTGGTTACTCTTTCATTCCCTATGGAGAGTTTGATTGATGCCTCCTGCATCTAAAAGTTTCATCATTGAGTCTATGCTGCCAGAGTCCTCCATATGTCTCATGCTCTTGTTCAAAGGATGTCTATCAACCTATGTCGACCATTCCTTAGAACTCTTGACTTTTCATGTCAACCATACCCTCAATGTGTCTTAGAATTACATGAAGTGGTAGTCCTATTGCACACCCTGGTCCTACTTTCCTCATTGGTAGGTAACCTTGAACCCAACAGTCAACATTTCATCATTGGTCACTGACTGGGTGGCTTCCCTTGTGTTCAACAATAATAAATCTATTTAGACATTGGGATTCGTGCAGTGTCTTGGATGCCATTAGCCTTATTGGTGGTTTCCTCACCTTTGTCAACAATTTTCCTTATTTGTTGTTATTCAGAAGGTCTTTTTCCTGTACCACTTGCATCTAGAACACGTGAAAGATGCACAGGGTCGTTGGTTCGTGAACATGTTCTTCGTCCAATTTCCTCCAAATCATCAAGCTCCTTCTTTGTACCTCGTGCTGAATGATGAGACATTCCTTAATTCTCTCCTTTCAATGAGTCCCCTTCCATCGACTTCAACTCATCTATTCTGGAGACGAGACCTAGAGTTATATAAGTACCTAGAGGCTTGCCATCATTAGTGGCAGGTTCTCTTGCCATCGATAGATGGGAATACATCAATGTCTCATGATCAATGGATTCTTAAAGTGTTCGACCCCAAAACCTTTATTCACACTTGTAAGAATGTTCTCAGTGATTTGATACATACATTCATTATCGGTAGGATGTCTTATGTTTGTTAACAGTATATATTAATGAACAGTAATCAAACAAAGTCTCATTGTGTTCAACCTCAACTCCTTTATTCACATGATGTATACTTGCACCTTTGGCGGATTGTGTAGAAGACTTGAATACATCAGTTTAAATTCATAGATTTCCTGAGTTGTTGCTACCTTTCATTAGACCAGTACCTATGCGACTTCAGTGATCATGGGAGATCAGATTGTACTCCATTGTATACAAATATCTTCAGATTGATTTTGAGACTGGTTTTATTGGGCCTTGTTCATGACTGTGACAACCTCTGGCATGTAGCCACCTTTGTCTTGCCTATTCATGGCCATGGACAGGTTTTTGGTATATTTTCACATGGATCTGCAGTATAATTCAAATTGGAAGCCATGTACGCAAAGTCAGTGTAAATCATAAAGAGCAACTAGTTCTTCCAACTAGGTCCCCATTACTCCACTTTTGGGTATTATAATGTATTTCAGCCATCGCAGATACTCCTCTGACCTCACACATTAGGGGTCATCTGTTATAGAAAATTTTTCCTCACCCTATGAAAACTTGCACAGTGGGCCCTTTTCCATTTCCCTATGCAGAATTGAAATCCCTTTATATAAATCCCAGAGCTAAAAACATTATTTTTCCACATGTACGTGCCATATCTATTGTACAACATGCGTATATGTAGGTTGCACCACTACAACCCACATACATTGGGTTTTGTGCTCAAAATTAAAAAATGGTGTCGGGTTTCCATGTCACATCACGAGATCCACGATCCTTGACCTTCCATATACTGGAAATGTTCTGACTCGGCCCTTCAGTTCTAATTGAAGGATATAAATTGGAAAAACCCGAGCTATGGAAAAGGGGAGAAGAATTCAATTTTGAGAGAAAATTTACTCTGGATAAATTATTCACTTCATATTGAGTCTGCATCCCTTTGTCCTTTTAATTATGAACACATTGTTTAGCCCCCAAGCTCTTCCCTACTTGATTGAGAACCTCATTGTCTCTCTTATATGAGCTTGCCTTTGGTGGAGGATTGAAGTGGTGGAGGCCCAGCTGGAAGGGACATAGTTTCTCGATTCTGAACCATGCCGACATGGAATTTTGTAATCCATTCACTTCTATCGATTACATTTTAATAGAAATACTATTTTCTCATCCGATTAATATCTTGAAAATATTTGAATTGTTATTCCATGGGCGTATTTGTTATGAATTTTGATGGATTATATTATTGAATGTGCTAACATTATATATTATTACCATATGTTTGTGTTTCTTGATTTTTGAGGACAAGTTGCAGGTGTATTTCTTTGAGTCAAGTTCTCAACGGTGGACTTCATCGAATGCCTGGATGAGGTAGGCCTTTATCTTGTCTTGCTAGCATATTTTCTTATATAGAATACATGAGATTAGAGTTGATTTTTGTAGTCATTTCCGTCTATTGTGGTTTATCCCTAGCCATAGATAGATTTTCCTCATAACAAAAAGAATTTCCAAAAATCTTGACATATGGACATTAAATCATTAAGCATTTAGATGCAATGTGCATTGCATTGAAAAGCAATAGAATTTATCCTTCAATTATTTTATCACTCTGTAATTTCTTTAGGCTGAGAAAAGAAACCCAAAGGTAACCACAAACCAAATTTAGAAACTGGAATCTAACCCTTCCAGTCTCAGAGAGGGATCTTTCCCAAATCAGTCACTGAAAGGACTAATTTGATTTTTGTTTCTTGAGGTTAGGTCCTTGGATTGTGAATAAATTTTTGGATGGGATTTTATGTTTAAGCCTGTGAGAAATCCATTGGGCATGAATTCAAAAGGTTGAAGCTTATGAATATGTGGGTAATCTGTCAATTAATGGGAAAAGACTCCAAAGGAAAGATAGACACTAACTGTGTTTTGGTTTAATTTAAATGTCATTGTAGCAGAAATGACAGAAGCAAAACATAAATCAACACTTTAAGAAATCAGATTTTGAAATTTCTTAAATTGTTTTAGCAGAAGACAACACCATTGATATTCTAAACTATGTGACAGAGCATCAACATGATGAATTTTGAAACAATATTTTAATTTAATATCATTCAAATATGGAAAGAGAGCAATAAATTGAAAGAAGAACATGCACTGAAGTGAACATGCTACACAATAAATGGCACACGAATCCATGAAGCAAGACTGGATCCCATAATCCTTGGATCACCCAAATTTATTAATTCTTTGGGAAAATATTATAGTACAAAGACTCTCAGAATACTCAATTCATCAAACTTTCTCCCACCCTTTGTACATTATGTGTTACAATATTTATAAAAAAATTAGTAGTTCAAAAAATCAGGATCCTTGAGATATTTTAGCAGCTTTATCCTTATCTTCTCCCCTTTGACCTTGGCAGTGTCTTAATTTGATTGGTTGATGTTTGGACCCATACTCCATTGACATTTGGATGGTCATTTACTAGGACCTAGAAAATTACATTTAGTTTTACCCAATCTTACTATTTCCTTCCACTATAATTCAAAAGGAATATCATAGTCCATCATTTCTTTTATTAAAATTTCCAAATCAATGCAAGAGACATACAACATGACAGGAAAGCCTAATTTTATTATGTTTAATTTATTCAAAACTTTAAAATCTATGGCTAACAATTATACCACAATTGCCCCCTTTAAAACTTCATCTGAGTCTTCAAACCGAGAGTGATCCATTCTCACTTGTGTCAAGAGTGCATTGTAGGCTTCTTGTTTGTGTAACTTCCCCTTTCCATCCCAGAATGATGGAATACCTTTGATAAATAGTTCTTCAAACAAATTCTTAAAATCTTTAACACTCTTTTCCAATTAGGTTGCTTTATTCTGGACTGAATTTGAGAGGTTGTGCTTGGTTATGATTCTTCTAGCCCATATTATCAAAGAAGTTATATCTTTGACCCCAATTGTCTACAATCTTGATGAAGGCATTGTATTAAGGAGATTGATAGCGTTCTGGGCCCATTCTGTTGTCTTTTTGATAAAGTTTCATTAATAACTTTGCATCTTTGTTTAGCCAAAACTGCAATGTTTTCCTCATCATTAACAAAATTTAGATATGTCCTAAGTTTTGTAACCTCAAACTATATGGAGTCCCATATGATGTGCTTGGCTCCTTGTAACAAACTTTTTCCTTTAAGCCTAGAGTTTAACTTATTCACCTTTTCATGAAGAACTGCATTTTCCTTTTTAAGTTGTGATACACTTTTATCCCTTTTCTATGCCTCTTGTTCCATTTTGTTGATATTCTCTTTCAATTATTTTATTTTCCCATCCTTTAAGCTAACCTGAGACATTGCCTGGACAATGTCTTCAATTCTTGATTTTCTTTCAGTAGCAGAGGGTGTAACAGAGTGTACAACAGTCTAATTTTTCTTTTGACCAATCTAATTTTTCCTTTTCCAGTTGCAGAAATTTAGCCTGAAAATCTAGTGATTGCTTCTTGAAAGCTTCATTTTCCTATTCCAATGCTACAATTTTTGCAGCCTATGCATGCTCTGTAGCATGAATTTTGAACTTTTTCTTCAGGCTGAGAATCACTTTGTATTTCTCATCCAGCAAGGCTTTCATTGCTTTGGTGCCATCAACTTCAAGTTTCTTTATTTGAATATGCCATGCTTTACTTGTTTCTTTTTCCTACCTGAGTTGACCTTCAAGTTTGGCATCTAGTGATGTTAATTTTTCATTTTTCAAATTGAAATTGAAATAATATGAATATAGCAGATCACTAGTCTGCTTGTGGAATTGAACCTTATCTGGGGCTCTGATATTATCATACTTCATTTTGATCTCAGAGACATTATCTTCTTCTTCTATGGCAATGTTGAATGTTTTCCTTTCTGTGTCTCTCACTGTGAATAATGAAGACTTTTGCTGGGAATCTTTCTTTACCTCGGGCATTAGATTCATGGTCTCACTTAGTTATTCCTTTCTTTTTTATGCATACCATTTAGATAAATCTTCCTTTGACTGGTAGGATTCCTTTGAGTCCTAAGAAAAATAGTATTTCTAGATATGGAAGGCTCATGAACTACCTTCACTTTCCAATTGATCAGCTCTAGATTCAATTACACTTGTGCCACTCTCCACCATGTCTAAACCTATTTGTTCTTTAGGTCCTTCATCCTCCAAGTCTACATACTTCTCTAACTGGATGGTTTTCATCTTCTTTTTGGAAGTGTGTTTAAGGTATATGTCCATTGCCTCTGAATCAGTCCTCTTACTTTGTGTACTATCTTTTGGAACCTTAATTACCACTTTTGGAATACTTTGTTGTGTTGGTGCATTTTGTACAAGGGATTCAACATCCACACATTCTTCAAGATTTACAAAATTATCCAGGCCTTCAATAGGCTCATTCTCATATGGAGCATTCTTGTTCACTTGCCTCCTTCTAGATATGATCTGATGAGGATCATTTTTTTTACCTGGAATTTGTGAAAAAAACAAAGCTTTGAGCTTTGCCTCAACCTATCATAGACATGTTATGGATTTTACAATGAATGGGACAATCACAAAAGGAAACTTTATATTGCTTGCTCTATGATATTTGATGAAATTTTTTAGTTTCAGAGATGATTTTTTGTCTTATGAACTCTAGAGAAAAAAATTTGGGGATAAACAATATGGGAAAAAAATAATGAAACTCATGAAAGCCATATACCCATATTACTGTAGAATTTATGAAAAAGGTCTAGTCTCGTACTCTATCTTCTGGATTCTACAGGTGAATTCTCATTTCTTCAATAACTCTGGGTAGTTTAACATTCAAAATCATCTAGTAGTCCTTTGACATGACTTTATTGATAAAAATTACTGTAGTCATCATGTTTCTTTTAATAGATATTGATTATGCTTCAGGGATCTCTACATTGTTGTTGGTGAGAAAAATATTCATCAAATATGTATAGTATCTGAAGTGTCTAAGAGAGTGGAAGTTCACTAGCTGTTTGTGGATGGTATCAACTAGGAACTCATCAAAATTAATGCAGACAACTTGACCTGACTCTGACTAGAATAATTTGAGCAGGAAACCTAACATGATCTCAACTACAAATCTATCACTATTAAGACCTAAAACCCGACTTAACAAAGAGAAGACACATTGAACCTCATCGACCATGATATTGATTCTTAAGGGAAAAGACAAACTTTGTGGGAACTGATCAAGCATGATAATCATTCTTAAAAATAGAGTTTTAATCTCTGGTTGACACTCCCCATAGACTCTAATCATTTATTCCTCATCAAAAGGTTCATAATTCTCAGAGAAAGACTTAGGAATTTTTAATGACTCCATGACTGACACAACATCAATTTTACAGAAGACTTTAGACCCCTTTTTATCAATTACAACTCTTTCTAATTCTAAGTATTTCTCTACACACCATCCTATAAATTCGGGAAACTGAAAACACAATTTGGCTGCATACAAAATGAGAGAAGCTTGGATAGACTCCAAAAATGGAAAACCTTTCCCTCTAATGTCAGCTAAGTTACTTATTAGTTGATAAATAGGGGCAACGGTGAATTTAGGGTCACAAACATCATTATCTATATTGATTAGAGCTTCTTCATTATTTTCTTGGCTTTGCTCAGATACTTCAAGCACGATGGGATCCATGGAAGCAAGACAAAATACCTGGTAATGGAAATTATAATGGCATTGAGAATTCTAAATTAGTCCAAAGGTGACAGTTGCAGCAACTCCAATATTAGTTCATGCTTTGACAAATATTAAAAAAAAAAAAAAAACTCACATCAACTTTATAATATTCAATTTTTTGGAACGACGGGTCAGTGGTTTCAATGTAAACTGATTTCTTCTCTGCAACCGCCCCTGTGTTGACACATCTTTACCTTAAAAACCCGTGGTTTCCATTTCAGAACCACTTCATGGAATTAACCTCTATGCACTTTCCAAGCCCACAATGCACACCAGTTGTTGATTTGTCCTGATCGCAATTGTAACCATTGATATTTTATTTATTTCCATTGTCGTTATTTCATAACTCCTTCTAGCCAATTTAAACTATTATTCCATATTTAACAACCCTCCAGATGTGTTCCAAATCATTTCATGCCTCTACTAAAATTTAAAGCTGATTTTTCTAAACTTATTAGGAAAATGAAAAAAAAAATATATATATATATATATATATATCACCCTCCTACACATAAGAGAGAATAGATATTTCTCATGGTTTATATCTTCAACAATAATTGGCTCACAAAGAATGGAATGTTTCATAAGCAAGATTTAAGCCTGGGTGGGGAGAATAAAATTTATCCTCCCAAATCACCAAGCTAGACCTAATTGAATGTGTGTGGATTTAAGCCTAGGTGGGGAGGATAAAATTTCTCCTCCCCAACCATCGAGCTAGACCCAATTGAATATGTGTGCACACACACATGATTTAATTTTCCTTCAAATACAAAGCAGATTTAACTCCTTTGGAGATCCTCAATCACTTATTATATAACAATAAATAAATAAAATGTTACTACAATTATGACCACCATAGAATTGTTGAGATGTTGAAAATTCTAAGTGTTCTCATATTGTTTCTTTTGTCCCATAACTTGGTTGTTTCTTTTAAAACTTGAGTTTTATCTCTCTTGGCATTGGGGTGTGTCATGAGTATTACACCTCTTCCATACCTCTTCTTGCCCACATTTTATATTTTCCCCATGTTCTCTAGTATAATTACTCCCCTTTTGTCACCCTTTGTATATGTTACAATAATATATTTCAGAAAAATGATAGTAAGAGATATTTCATTTAGAGGATAGCTTGGTTTTCAATTTGAAGTTTTGATTCCTTGTTTATCTCACCAAGTATTTGAACTTTTGCTAGCTAGTAATTGGTGTTCATAATAAATTTCTCAAATTTAATAAGAAATATGGATCTCATCTTGTGTTATCAATGATTTGTCAGTTAATTATTATTGCTCCCATTGGGATTCAAGTCTTTCCAAATATATTTTTGTTTTCGTTCCAATGTTAATGAAAACAATTGGGGTCACATCCAAGTCCATGAGATTTTGTAGATACCCAAGTGAATATGGAATGGAACCTTCTAAGGAATTGTTAGATAGATTCAATTATTTGAGTGCAATGCAACTTCCAAGTGTTGGTGGAATGAAACCGGTTAATAGATTGGTAGAAATGTCTATAGATAAAGAATTTTCAAGTTTCTCTTTCTCTAGAGGTAAGGGTGGAATAATTTCCTTTCTTGCTAAAGCAGTACTCTAAAAAAAATAATAAATATTACAATAAATATCAGAGGAGAGTAATAAATATCAGAGGAGTGTATAGAGGTCATTGGTGTAACACACTCAACCCCCTATCCACTTTTAGGCTAGTGGGATGTTTGATTTTCATCTTCTTGGAACTCAGGATGAGTATTTAGGTTCATTGGTGCCTATGATTTGTAATTTATACTTGGAATTGGTATGTATATCTCATTCATTTCAAATACTCTATTGCATAATTATGGTTATGTTTATACTATGATATCCAGGGGATTACTTATACACAACCACAAAAAAACAAGTTGAATTATTAGATTAGCTATGTGAATCATATGATATGATGAACTAAAGGGAATCGTATATGCTACATACTTGGGTGTGGTTCATTAGATAGAATGAATGGCCCCATAGTGGCCCACAAATGATGGTAATGTAAAAATAAATAAATAAAAGAAACCTTAAGAAGTCATAAAAAGAAGAAAAAAGATAAGACATACCTGATCTTTGATATTCTAATGTGTAGCATTGCATTGATACAACATCTAGAGCATCTGCAAATGCACGAGTTGCATATTGTAGTAAATAAAAATAGAATTATATTTAGTTTATAGTAAAAACCAAAAACTACTTTTAAGACATGCCAATAAATCCTAATAGAAATTAAAAATGACAAGATTGAAAATAGTAAACACCATTGATATTATTTTTAGTAAAAACCATATGAGAGGAGATTAAATAGTCACACACACACACACACATCTCAGATGTGACGGCCTGAATAAGCTCCTCTTGGTTTCAAGAATAATTTATTGGATACGACTGATCTTGGAGGAAACCTCCCTCAATTTGAAGGAGAAACAACGAAGTCAACATTGACTATGTTGTTGCTCCATTGGATGGACTCCTAAAAAATATGCATTAAAAATATTCAAAAGTGATAAAAATTGATTGTAAAGCTATAAATGAGGTTTATCATTCAAAGGCATATGTCATAACAAATATTTTTTATAAATGAGATTTATCATTCAAAATATGTTACAAACATACTAGATATATAATGTACATCTATATGTCTTATAAAATTATAATACATCATCAATTTGTTTTAGTCTTCTTTTGTGTTTTCTAGTTCTTAAGTAATTCATCCATGTCCATGTCTTCATTTACTAGGTGATCTTCAGTAGCTGATGTTAATTTAGTACTTTCACGTCAAGAACACCTAGTCTCATACCCACGACATGGAGGCTACTTTGAGGGGCCATCACCTACAAAAAAAAAAAATATTAAATTTATATGGCCAATTTTTAAATATCATTGAAGTAGTTCATTAATATTAAAAAAAACCTCTGCAATGTAATTATTTACCTGTTGGTCCACTAGTTGAAACCGTTGGAATGGATTCCATGTTCTATTGATCATATTCAGGTAGAAGATGTTGTTGTGAGGGGCTATCACCTACAAAAACAAAAATATTAAATTTATATGGCCAATTTTTAAATATCATTGAAGTAGTTCATTAATATTAAAAAAAACCTTTGCAATGTAATTATTAACTTGTTGGTCTACTAGTCAGCACCATTGGAATGGCTTCCCTGTTCTCTAGATCATATTCAGGTTGAGTAGGCTCAGCTACGACATTATCTGCCATTGAAATGACAAAATTTATAAGGAAAAAACCGTAAATGTATAAGTAATAAAAATTAGAAGAACAAAATTTAAGTACGAAATTATTAAGTATATGATTAATATACAACAATTTTACCATCATGGGCCTCAGTCACAGGAACATCTTGGGGTTTCACCCCATTGGGATACGGTTGTTGGGGAGCACCATGATCTTCTGGTTGTGCTTCCCTATCAATGCTTTGTTTTCCAATGCTAATGGTTTCATTAATAGTGTTTATCCCCTGATTAAAACAAAGCAAGACATTAAAGCTATGGATGATATCAAACATTTATGTATTTTATAAGTAATGAAAGGTTAATGTAGACTTATTTTTATTTACCTTATCCGGTAAATTGGATCTTGGGGTCTTCCCCATGCTTTTCCTACGATCAACCAAAAATTTATAACCATACTTGTAACCAAGTTGGAGGTCTTCCTCCATGGTTTCAGTTCCGAAGTCATCGCCCTGCATTTCATAAGAGCATGTTTCTTTAATGTTTTTGGCTACAATAAACTGAAAGTTATATGGAGATACAAATAATATTCTTAAGATGTCTGGGTACCTATGATTTGTGACTGTAACCTCAAGTAGCCGCCCTGGCCTAGCTTGTGTTGGCCATGTTTGGGAATCCTTTCTTTGGTTTCCTTTGAAGTGTCAAGCAACCTATCATCAAAATTTTCAAGTATGTTATATACCACACTTTTATTTAGATCTAAAGAAAATTAAAGGTATTGAAATCAAAATATTGTAATTTACCTTGGGGTACCAGTTATTTTTTCTCTTGAGTTTTTCAATATCTTTTCTTTTGCATCATCAATTATCGCCTTCCACTTCCTCTCTGGAATCGAGGTAGGATGTGCATACCTAAGGTTTCCTGCCAAGATTTGTCTATAAACATCACGTGTATATTTTAAATATTCTCATGCGGTAGAGGTAACCATTTTTTTATTGAATGTGTCTACTCCAAAGAGGCCTTCGAGATAATCCATAAGTTCTTTTTTTAGGTTGGAATTCTAGCAATTCTACCTCATGTGTAAGGTTGGCCCAAAAATCAACAAGGCCTCACTCTCCAGGTGCCTATAAAAATGGTCATTTCCTACACACAAAAAGATATGATCATTAATTTAAAAATAATAATCTAGGTTATTTGTGTATGAGATGGACAACATGAAACAGTTAAAATATGAAAAACTACTTGGGACTCTTATTTGTTTTAATGGAAGTTCGTTATCGTCGAACAAAAATGTGCATGGAAGGGTCCCCATGTTAGTCACATGTCTAGCTCTGGGAAATTCAACCATGTCAACCACATCATCAGCCTCATCTCTGTCACCATCTCTAGATATTGACTGTTGTGGGGATGCATGGCGGTGCGTGTCATGGATCCTATCTAAATTAGGTGTGGAAGATGGATAAGTAAACATTACTCTAGGATTTGTATGACATCCCGCATTAGGACTCTATGACGTCTCTGGAGTGCCACTAATACCAACATCGGGTTGAACAGGCTCCAAAAATATCTTTATAAAAAATAAAATGTTTTTTTCGTGAGATAATGTCAAAGTTAGAAAACAAAGTTTCATAATTGAACATATGAGTACATTAAAAAAAACACTTTAAATTATGGTTATTACCTTATATGTGTTAAGTTGTGACATAAGGAGATTGATCCTTTCTAGGACGTAAGGAGTTTGATCTGGATGGTCTAACAAGCTATCAATTTCCTTGTTCTCTTTAATGATCTTTCTTTTTATTAATACCATCAGATCAAGGGATGAATACAACCCCTCCTCATCGGTGGAATCATGATCAACATGGCCTGCCAACTACATATAATTTCAACATGAAAATCAATGTTATTTAAGTTATATAAACAAATGAAATAATTGATCGCCACACAAATAAAATTATATAAATAAATAATAAAATTCACGTAAAATTAAAGTTGAATTTGATAATCAATTACATGTTCTACGGCTGTCCCTTTTGCACGATCATCCTGCCACATTATAATATAATATAATTAGAACCCCCAAATAGTGAGTATTCCATCCTCAACCTAGTGATCCATATTTATAAAAGTTGGATCTCAATGAAAATATTGTGATCCGTATTTATAAAAGTTGGATCTCTATGAAAACAATTCATGTTGGGAAGGAAGGCATGATGACCTTCTTCAGATTGATCAAAATGAAATGCTTAAGGGGGTTGATATTCTTAGTAAAGTATATCATTCCTAAATGCATTAACATGATGGAATAATTATCACTGTGCCTGGCCATTATGCATGCTAACAACCACCCTCCCAAACACAGGTGAGCAAACATCATCAACTCGATTCATTGGATTTATTTACAATGTGAAGGTTTTCCAAATCAATTTGGACAATAATCAAAAGTGAATGATGGTAACAACCACTCACCATTCTCAAGCGTTCTCATAGTGTTCCCTCTAGTGCGATCTCCTTCTCCCTCTATGATTTCCATCTCCTCCGGCACTGTGCCCTAGATCTCCTTCTCCGGCGTTCCCTCGTGCAGATCTTAGGGTTTGGGAAGCTACTCATGGTGTGCTCTCCTCGGCTCACCTCATAGTGTGCGCTCCTCAAATCTCCTTGGATCTCCTCTTCTACTCTCCTCAGCTCTCCTCGTATGATCTCTTTGTGTGGTATCCTCGCAATTGTCTCTCCTCACGCGCGTGCAGGTTTGAAATGTAATTTTTTTTTTTTTGTTTGGATTATTATATATAATTAATATATATTATAATTATATATATTTAATATGTATATGTATATTTAATAATTAATATATTATATATTATATTATAGGGGTTAATGTGTTAATAATCACCTAACCTAGACCTTGAATCTACACTCCCTAACCTTCTAAATCATTGACCCATAACCCATAACCCTTCTAAAGACGTAATGTGATTTATTCCCATTGCTCTGCATGTCAAAGTGAAGAAACTCAACCAAGCATGGGTAAATGGTGGGAGTAACTATGACTATATTAAGGTAGCCAGATTCCTCATCATCTAATTAGTTACGCAAATGAATGGATCATTAACGATATTCCCCATTGTCCCTAGCTACTATATTCTAGAGAAACCACATCCAAGGGAATGGGCTTAGCAGAATTGGTGGGGAAAGAAGACCCTCATGGTGATCTTGACTCTACTCCCAACCCATTCTTAGTTTGGGAAAACTAAAGCATAGTTTGGGAAAATCATACCATAACATTTGTCTTTGGGATTCAAATTGTTGATGGAAACAAGTGGATGTGTGAGTCAAATTTGAGTCCAAAAATCCTCCCATATCATTAAGGCATGTGAATAGTCTATCTACGATCATGATGGTATAAAAATGAATGAGCTTCTTGTGGTTTCAAGAATAATGTATCCTCTACTGAACAAGGCCAACCACATGAAGGTGGAAGCCCATATGGCCCCTCCCCTCTGACTCACATCGCTCTCAATTCCCCGATACCCAATTTATAAAATAGAAAATAATCGAAAGAAACCTAGTAAGATTCATGCATAGAAACTACAAAAAACATTTTTATTGAAGGTAAATGAAATTATGTGTTTTTAAATGATATTGTTATTTTACCACGTACTTTAGTATATTGGCAACTATTTTCAGGTTTCAAATAATAATTAAACAACATGTAACATATGATATAAAAACATCGCATAAAACTTAAAAACATGTAATTAACCCATGACATAAGTAAATTATTTTAAGAGAATGATTCATACAAATTAAAATATATAGTCATGTACCTAATCCAACACAACATCTGTATAATCATCCTTATTTTGTATCTTCTTCTTCATCGAACTCGACATCTGCATCATCATCTAGTTCATAAACGGTTTTGAAAGGATTGATGATATCATCATCGTCATCAATGTCATTTTCGAGCATATTTTCATCTACATCATCATCAAGACTGCATTGTCTCCTACACCTGGATCATGATATTCTTCGTCTTCTTCTTGTTGGAGTTACTTCACACACACCTAGGATTTATTTTTCCTAAGTTTTTTACTTGTTTATTAGTCATAATTAGTCATTATCTAGTCTCCTATATTTTAGGGTATTCCACCTGGAGAATATTCTCTTTCAGTTGACACTTCAGTTTGACTAGTTGAGTTGAGTTTATATTTTCCATTGGTTTTGTCACCATGAAACATTGGGATCATCACCAACTCACTACTCTTTGTTCAGTCAGTTAACTGAAGACTAGTTGACTAGTTAACTTAGCTAGGTGGCAGTTCACTCCCGTAACTACCTGAGAGAATAGACTAGGTGGAATTTTAGTCTTGTAAATGTTGGTGTGTGTCCAAATCAATCTAGACCACCACTATGTCTCATTAGTTACTCATGTATCATATATCTATTGTACATTATTCACTCTTTGAGTGTGGAATACGGTTAATGAGAAATCTTCCATTCTTTCTATCTTGCTACTTCTTTCTCAATTTCTCTCTGCAAATGTGTGTGGTATTTTCTAGCTAGATCTATTTTGTGTAGGTTCAACACATTTACACTTCCTCTATTGACCCTGCATGATCTTTCGGCTCTGTATGATCTGACAAATCATCTTCTTTTTCAATATCATCTCCCTCTCACCTGGAACATTTGAGTAAAAGACCTATTCACATTGGCTTGGAAAAACATAGTGATCATGTCCTCTTTCAAACATTGTTGTTTTAATCATCGAAAATATGTTGGAATGATGAATAACAGTTCTTTCCTCATCGCATTCATGCATTCGTAACCTATACCATTTGACATCGAACATAACTAATTTGAAGGAATTAAAGTCACACTCAAGTATATCATTCAAATACCCATAGTATCTATTTTTAGATTATCGGGGATGTTTTTCACTCCTAGAGGAAACATTAGTGACCTGGAATAATACAGTTATCCCACTATCAGAAGTTTTCCTGGTTTCATCCAACTATTTGATGCGAAATTTATGACCATTACACCACATAGACTTGTGGTGTTTCAACTGCAATATGCCATATATGTAAAATATGCATTGTAAATTAATAAATTAACATATTTATATAACTTGGAAAGTATCTGAAAAAGATATAATTACACATGTAGTCACATTAATATAATATAAATTAACTGAATAAAATGGATGAATTTTCTTGCATGTCCATCTTTCAAACCATATGCTAAATCAATTTCCTTTTGCATAACATTGGCATATTCGTTACGACGAGCTTCTCTAACCAATTCAGACAGTCGTTGCCATGATAACCTACCACCATGATGTTGTTTACATATTTCAATCCATACATTAATCCAGTCAATATTGTTTGCAATGTATAAATGCAGTGCATCCCAATCTTGAGAAACTGAATCAAAATACCATAATTCACCAATATTAAATATTAGTTATAGCGTCCATGGTAAATATTAATAATTTATGAAATAAAAAATATTAATATATTAATGAGTATGATAATACACACAAAAAATGAAATTTTATATGTATTAATATAAATATCCACAATTATTAATATATTTCATCTCATTTTTTCATTCTACCTTTCCCCAACAGGTGCTCCTTATCTTCAATTTTTTTTATGGAGTTCACATCCCAAATGTGATCCACTGCATGCAAGTTGGCACTACTAATTCAGGAAGATATTGACTAATATACACCATGTATTTATATACCATATATCCCTCCACCATGGAACCGTTAGGAGGTTCTCTTTGTCTAACCAAAGCCTTCAATGATTTAAAGTGTCTCTCCACCATCCACATTGACATTGTGTGTACAGGTCCACAAATTGCAATTGCCTCAACTTGGTGTATGAGGTCGTGTTCTTGTGAATTGAAAAATGTTGGAGGTATATACTTTTTCATTTCACACATTAGCCGAGGAATTTCTCTCTTCCAACACTTTATATCATCTTCATGGATTTCTTTCAATGGTAACCATCTACATGAGATCATGACACAAGAAAATAACATGTTTCAACATAACATAATATAATATATTACATTATAAGTAAAACACATGTCATTAAGTACAACAACAAATTGAAAGAACATTTTTCATATAAATCACAACTACTTACCTCATATATTTTCCAATATCATATATAACTTGTTTGACGTTGTTGTCAAATTCTTTTGGGAGAGATAGTGGTAAAACATACTATAACAAAAAAAATGAATCGTTATTTGTTTTGACTAAAGTAGATAAAAAAAACAAAAAAAAAAAAACTTAAAAGATGTATAAGGCCAATATATATAAATATGTATACCAAAAATATTACCTTAATGAAGGTATGCCAGTCATGTGTTTTTACCCCACCAAATTCACCTTTCTTCATTAAGATATTATTTATGTTTGAAGAAAAACACGTGGGAAATTTAATTATTTGAATGACCTATTTTACATCATTGCTTTGTTTCTCTGTTGATAACCATGGAAGGTTATTTCAGTCTATTCCATCTCTATTTTATCGGATCATACTTTGCATTACATGATTGGCTTCCTGAATTTCAATACAAATTTTG
The DNA here is from genome assembly GCA_009831015.1 of Picea engelmannii. Lineage (NCBI taxonomy): Eukaryota > Viridiplantae > Streptophyta > Pinopsida > Pinales > Pinaceae > Picea > Picea engelmannii. Next base: position 165,096 of record ML779382.1, read on the forward strand.
ACAATTTTTTCTTTATCCCTCCTACCATCTATGATTCGCCATAATGTTTCTGTCACATTCTTCCTAATATGCATTGTATCAAACAAATGAGCTATTTTTAGATCCTCATAGTAGGGAAACCTCATGAATTTAGTGGGATAACATTTCATTCCTCGTGGAAGCCCATTATTAATACCTTCATGATGGCGGTCTTCACGAAGCATAAAAGAAATCACAAAAATAATTATCAAATATGGTAAAATAAATTCAATGATTAAAATAAACATTCAAAAACTTACATATACGATACATAAATAAATTTCATACCTTGATGATTTCTATTATATTCCAACCTCCATAGGTGAGGTGTCATTCTTTGTGGTTTTAAACTAGTCTCTTCTTTCCCATTGAAAAGATGTTTTTCAGTAGTACGATACCTATGGTTCTTAGGGAGGAGGTGCCTATACTCATCAAACACCACCTTTCATAAAAAAAAATGATGATACTTTATCTTAGGACCACAAACTAGACATGAAACTTTACCCTTTGTCTGAAAACCTGCAATAGATGGATTAATGTCAATTATATGATGAGATTATTTAAAAATTAAACATGCATCATGATATATTTAAAAAATATATCTGGTATTAAAGAGAAATAAAATGATACATACCTCAAAAATGTGTTAGTCCCGGGGCATCGTGAATTTTCCATAAAAGTATTCCACGGAATTTAAATTTCTTCTCCCCAATTGGTTTACAGATGTCATACATAGTGATGCCACCCCATAAATTTATTAGCTCATCGATAAGAGGCTTGATATATACATTCATATATTTAACTTGGTACTTATCTAATTGTTTCAAATTGCACATAATTACTATAACCATGATATATATAAGTAAATAAATAAACAAAAGATATTTTGCAAAAAACGAAACAAATGAAAATGTTACATTCAAAAAATTAATGTAAACAAATACCTGGAAAAATCATTGTCAACATTATGTGCTCCCTCTCTATTGACATCCAAGGAGGAATGTTATTGTTGATAACAAAAACAAGACACAATGATTAAATAGACCTAATCTCTTTGAATGTATTAACACCGTCAACTGCCAATGAAAGCCTAACATTACGAGGTTCATCTTTGAAATCTACCCATTTTTCCTCAATTTCCCTAAATGCATAACCATCAGTAAGCATTCGAAGAACACCATATCTAATTATGTTACGTGCATGGTAATCCATAAATTATGTTATGCTTTCACACCTGAAAAATCCTTGCAAATGTGGAATTATGGGAATATGACAAAGAACCTTTCGAGGCATCCTTTTTGTTACTTGATCAGTTCGATATCTACTGATACGACATTGCGGGCATTCTGTTTTCAAAGCATGTTGTCCATAATACATAATATGATCATTAGGACATGCATCTATAGTTTGATAATCCATTCCAATGTCTTTCATAATGGCATGCAAATCTCAATATGTGTGAGGTAAAATATTCGATGATGGTAACAAAATTTCACTTAAAAATCTACAACATAACAAATAACTAGTTAATGTAAAGAATATTAATCATAAAAATTGCATTCTTATTTTACACATTAATTAACACTAAAAACAAATAGAAAAAAGTCAACATTTTTGTATATGAGATGAAACATATTACATACCTTAGGATCTGTGTCATACAAGTGTTCAACAAATTATTCATAACCTTTAAGTTCACTAGCAACAGTGTAGCGGAGAGAATATTTTCTCTTGAGCCTTCATAAAGTCGTTTATTTACCTTTTCTAATAGAGGTTCATGATAAATACCATCATTGTCCCCATCCTCATCTGGATGAGCAAACAAATCTTGGATCATTTGATTTGTCCCATCATCTTCTTCCATGGGATCATTAACTTGATTTTTCCCATCATCTTCTTCCATGGGATCATTAACTTGATTTTTCCCATCATCTTCTTCCATGAGATCCTCATTTGCTTGATCATGTTCCTCAGCTTGTACAACATCATTTCTACTGGTACTACTTGGTGCAATGTTCTGAAGAAATTTAGAGGGAAACTCTAACTTTATAATTACAAACAATCATGCAAAATTAGTGTGTACTATAAAAAATATTTAAACAATATATATACATATATATAATTTATATAAAATCGACAATATAAAAATAGATAATGAATATATATCTAATTACAATGGGATGATATTCATTCAATCCCCCATTAATGTGCCCATATTTCCTACAATATTTTGTAGTTGTTTCTATTAAAATTCTTACGGGACGTGTAAGGCAATATTTTTTGCAATGGAAATAACATCTACCATCACCCTTTTCACCCGCTTTACTTTTTTTCCCAACTGTAATATTTCGCGACATTATTTCGCACAAAAATACCCTTTATGAAGTTTTGAACCATCGTTGTTATAGAAATTAGATTGTCGCAACATCTCTAATTTGCAAAATATTTATAGATATTTTTTCCATCACAAGAGCGACGAACGTTGACCAATTCAATGTTGACTTTGTCAAACAGTGTAACGGTCAATGTTGAATTTTTCAAATAGTGTAACAATCATCATTGAATTGTTGCAAGAGAGATGGGAGTCAACTATCTTCACGTTTGTCATTCTTGCGACATATATCTGGTTTTGTCTCTCTTGCAACGATATCCAAACGTTTTGTCGCAAGAGAGACGAACGCGGGTTGGATTTATAAAAAAAAATTAAAAATTCAACTCTTTATCTTCAATTTTGCGACGAAAGTAACCTTTCGTTGCAAGTACTCATCACAAATTTTTCAATATGTAGTAGTGTCGATGTTTCCCAAAGTTGGCAACGATATATTGTGGACCTTTTGAAATCTTAGAAAAGATAGGGCTAGTTGCATACATGTTATCATTTCCTGCATCCATGAGAGTGCATAATGTATTCCATGTATCATTATTAAAGAAATGTGTGCCTGAACTTAACCACATAATTGATTGGAATGTGATCCAGGTGGAGCACGAAGGGGATTTTGGGTGGAACTAGTATGCATCATGGACCATATATTCAAATATATCAGGAACAAATCCATAGGGATAGTAAAGTTTCAATGGACCTGTTACGGTCCTGAATATGTTGTTGAGAACACAATACACCCTAAAAATACTAATCATGTTTTTTACTTTTTGGGTACCACTTAATCTTCTCCACTATCTGATTCTATTTCATTTTTGGGAAAAAACAATTCTCTCCTTATTTTCATAACTATCATCACCTATTTAGGTTTGTTTGAACTTATGAAACCCCATGACTAAAAAGAACTTAACACCTGAATAAAGAATCGACAACCAAACACTTCACCCAATGCGCTTAGGTTCGACATCGAAAGGAATTCAAAGAAGAAAAAGGAACCACTCGGAAAACCATATTCGTCGAGCGTCGATATCCATCGGCATCGGCAGAAGGAATTTTTGGTTTCCATTAAGTTTTTTGCATAAAGATATCATCGATAGTTGATTCCCCTTCTACATCGGTAAAATACGGGGGGGGGAGGCAGACGTTAACGAAGAATGAAAATATATCATCGATAACTGATTCCCGACACACTTCATCAGAATCGAGGAAAACCCAGAAGGATCACAAAAAAAAAATTGACCACAATAAAATTTATCGTCTATCCCCGATGCATTTTTGGCATCGAGACTTTTTCAAGGGAGCTGATCCGAAATCATTTTGATAGGTTTATCGTCGATCGCGGACCCTTGACACTTTTTCGACATCAGTAAGCTAAGGTTTATTTTAGAATGAATAACTTAAGGAAAGGCCTGACTCCAATTAATACAAGTGAATTAAGTCACTGGTCTCCAACGCCATGTGTCTTTACTAGGTAAGAGGGTCGTACGGTCTAGTTCTATCCCAAGTCATTCTTGGTTCCCTAGGTCTACGTCACACCTCTGAGTCATCTTTTTCATGTCATCATTGTATGGTAATATTGATCAGCATCGGAAATTTGTGTAGGACGATATCAATGAAAATGTTTGTAGAACAACCTCGATCCCCGATCGACCCACTAAAATAGTGACATGATGGGACGTTTTAGCATTATATACGGTCAGATTTTGATCAATTAAGGAGATCATTAATACCCGATCCTGCATTATTTACTACCTCATGCGCCAATCAAAACAACCTCTTAAAATCATCGATAGACCACATCACCACCCACGCCTCCACCGTCAACCCATGATGAATTTAAGTTCTAGAGATTTGGCGACATATTTATTAAAAATTCACTCATAACCCAAATTTAATGGATGATGCAACATGGTAATATCTTTCTTGTTTAAAATCTTTTGATATGGTGTGAACAAAGTCATTATGTGCATAGGATAATTCTAGAGCGTCCGAAGTAGAAAGACAAGCAACTTGAAGGCTGTATTGATCCCATGATTATCAAAATAACCAGGTTTTAACAAGCTCCAGAGGTATGTATCTGAGTCTGTAAATTCGTTGGCTATAATTTATATGTGTTTATTCGGTGTTTACACAGTCTCTGAAATTCTACTTAATTTGTAGGAACACTATTGTCGAGAAATACAACCACCAGACGCTCTCTAAGAGAACCAAAGATAAAATAACCAGAGACAAGAAAAGGCTCTTCTCCAGGGATCGTGGGGAAATTGGAGTACGTCCCTAGGCCAGAGCATGTCGTCAAGATAGAAACGAAGAATTTGTCCATCCAGCCTCCAACCTTTGGCGATACAGAGGCAATCATCGATTCCAAGATGGTTATCCCACAGTGGAGAGATATCTTTAACAGGAACAATCGATAAGAATACCCTGAATATTTCCCACACAGTGATTCAAACATAAGGGCACTCGACATCCAAGTGCTCTCGAACATCCAATGGTCATATATACACATCATGGCAAGAAGAACCCCCATTTTCCCCTGCATGGAGGTCCTAAAGTGGCTCATAGACCACACAAACACACATAAATGTTTAATCAGCGATGACAATGGCGGGTGTGTCAGAGTTTTCCTCCTGGTAGAAGTTCATAAATATTACAAACTCAAAGACCCAGAGGAGAGGCTAAACACAGACTTCATGGTGAAGTTCTATGAATGCCATGACACCAGTCAGGTGATGGCCTCATGGTGGAAGGAAGAAAAGAATTTTACCGATAAGAGCATTGGATGGTATGGGACGGTTAACTTGAGGGAGACATACATCTATTTTTTGGCTCTCATCTGTCGGTTATACAAAGAGAAAGATTGCTCCAAGTTTTCAAAAGCATGGATTCCTTTGGCATACACAGTTGCAATCGTCAAGTGTAGCTTCAACTGGGGAGAAATAATATCCAGGAAACTAAGAACCTGTGTAGTGTGTGCAACATTCTCAGATGTCAAAGGAGGGGTAAGCACCAATATTTTACATGGATTCATACTTGCTCAATGTCATGTGCACTAGGAACCTCTTCTCTGGAATGAATAAGAGATGGCATGTTTTAGAGCTCCCTATCCATATCTACTTCATCATGCTATGGGAAAACAGGTATAATAAATCTTACTCCCTCATCTGTGATGAATTCATCACCCAAATTTATTTCATTCTTTTTAAGAAGGAATGCCCAAGGCTATTAGTGGAAACCAAGAAAATGATATCCAAGGTATGTCATTATTATTTGGACGAGCGTGCCACCTACATTAGGGTGTTCAGGGCCACCAAAGAACCACATCTCATACTAGCTCATGTCCTAGACAGTCTCGTCATAGGAGAAATATGTTATCAGACCATCTTGCAAGGATATAATGCCACCCTGGTCAAAGACAAGAAATGTGCTTTCATACCCTACAGTTTCCATGTAGGGTTCTATTTGGTAAAGGATACCACTCAAGCTAAACAAGAAGGGTTGAGCCAACTTGAATCAAGATTCCCGATAGGTTGATTTCGCAAGCATGATCCAAAGGTCTTGGTCCTGCAACATGTTTCATAAGTGTCATCTTGCTAGTTGTATGCTCACGATAAGTTTGAAGACGAAGTATTCACAAAGAATGCCCAGGACTAGGATGAGGTGGTTCATAGGATGTTCAACAAGAAAATGACTAGGTTCAAGTCCATGAGCATGGATTAACAAGAAAAAACAATCGAGAAGTTGGCTCAAGAGGCCCTCAGAGCCAGGGAAAAAATCAAAGCAGCAGAGGCAACAGAGGTGTAGGACAAGGGATTGTTTTTGACACCGAAGGCACAGGAAAGAGGATTTATCCTAATGGAATAGGCACAGAGAGTAATTGATCAACTGTAGGATGAATTAGAACTCATAGAGATGACAAGGGTTCCTTTTGACAACCCAATCGAAATCTGGGAAGGACTAAGCGACCCAGAGCTGATACAAATTGGAGAAACTACAGGGTCGGATAACCCTGAAGTTTCAACGCCATGAGTCGGATCACCGGGGGGCATTTTAGATCAACCCAAGATAGCAAGGACATCAGGGAGAGAAAGTGCACTAAAACCCCTACACGACTTAATAACGATCTATGATGATGAGGAGAGTTTGGAGGTTTCCCTGGTGACTTTGGTACAGATCATAGAGGAAAAGGAACCTAAGAAAGAATCTTCCCCAGCTCCCTATGCTCAAATCCAAAGCCTTCCATGGTATGACCAAGAGGTGGAAAGTGTCTTAGACATTGAGCTACTATATGCACTGAATACCCAAGTGGACAGCTCGAAGGATGATCTAGGGTCGGGCGAACAAGAAGAAGAAATTCCACAGTAGGAAACCGACATCTCAACAGTGGATTATGAAGTAAGTACCGAGCCTTCCCTTGATGCATCAAATTCGTCTGTTACTTTACCTCCAGATGAGAAAAAACCAAAGACCAAACTTTTGGAACACACAAAAGAGGTTGAAGAACCCAATCTTGAAAATATATACACCGTCAAGAGCCTGGGAAACATGCTTACTTCGAGAGAGAAGAAAATGCCTGAACCCGTGGATGAGGTCGCTCATATATAATCCATCGCATACAACTGAAAGAGGAAATACATCATGAAGAGAACCACCAAGAAGAGGAGGCTTACTTTGGACAGCTCCATCCTCATCACCATAGAGGAAAAATTGATTAGCACGGAGCATGCCAAGACATTCGAGCTTATCGGCGTAGGGATGGAAATCACAGATGCCACCCTGGATATATCGAGGAAGGATGAAGAGGATTTGGCCATTGTGCTAAAGGAGTTGGAGCATCTACGCCATTTGGCGAAATATTATCAGGACTCCACACAGGCCATGATGTTCTTAAGAAGCGAATTCTAGGATGCCTACAATAAATTCACAAATGAGCGGCACCTTTTCACTGCAGGGATAACCGATTTCCAAGAAGACACCCTCATGGCACTAGAAAAATGCAAGAATATGGAAATATGGTATGATAAATCACACCAAGAAGTGGAAAGTATCGATTATATCAACACGGTTCAATAAGGTTGAGACGTCGAAGAGCACGGAATTTGGGTACTAAGGGATAGCAGCATCGATCGCATAAAGAAGTCAATTGAATACTAGGTGAAAATGTCCCAAGAACCTCATCAGGAAATCCAAGAGAAATGGGCTAAGTGTGAAAGGATCTGGACCAAGATCAATCGGTTGATGAGATACATCAACCTTCTAGAATTCGGCACACCCGATGACTTTGTCAATTTGCAAGACATAGTCAAACTACATGTCAAACAAGACTCATTGTGGGCTATGGAGGTAGAAAAGGTGGAAAACATGGTGCCAAGCGAAGTACAACAGTTCATGGAACACCCGATCAAGGCTCGGACAGTGTTGCAGTAGTTAAGTGATCAAGTGATCAAGTATTGGGCATGGGCAGTGGAGATAAAGGAGATCATTTTGTCCCTGATAGACCAACACAGATTCTCATATGCCAACACATGCGAGGAACTCTTCGTCAAAGGGTCAGAGTATGAGAAGAGTCATCCACTCAAGTGAAATCATTTGATGACTCTTAGAATACTAAAAGTTGAAAGCGTCGTGTGGTGATGTTTTGTTTTACTTATCTTGCACTTTTGATAGTTATTCTTAGTTAATAATATGTTATATATAAGAGGATCGACCTATTAGAAGGGGTCGATGGTTTTTCCAAAGACCCTCATTTTTGGATTGTAAAGAACTATTTCAGAGCTACCTTAATTGAGAAGTCATGTTTAGGACCAGAGACAAGTTTTATGTTTTTCATCAAAAGCATGTGTGATTGGATCTAAGGAAGAATTATTTCTGACTTTATCTCATGAATGGATGTTTTAATGAGTAAGAGCCCATGAATCTGTTGATAATCTATCTGATTCAATATTTTTATAGTTATTGTCTTTAATGATGGAAAATAAATCATTGTGTTAATGTGTTATTAATGATTAGGGCTAAGGAAACTATTTATTTTTTCCATTGTTCATTGCATGTATGTCTTCTTCTGATAATTGTATCTCGGTCAATAATGATAATGGTTAATGTATTAGTACTAGGCTTGTTGTAGGTGTAAGAATCATTTTCTGGATGCTTGAGAACGAGGGTTATCCCAAGCTCATCCTTCTTTAGTGGTTAAGCATTTTCCCCTTTTTTACCCAGATCTTTTATACCAGCATTTATCTTGTATAGATCCCACCTATGAGAAAAAATACAAAAAGAGAACGTTCAAAATGAAGGAGGATTTTTCACAAGAAGCCATCCTATCAATCACTATGTAAAGCCCATCGATTAATTGGTCGGACCACAAGATCTATAGAACCATGTTATTGGATAAATCTGTAGGTGCGGACACTAACTGATCTCCCTAGATCCACCTGGATCTAGAACAAAGCAAGACAGAACATGACTCTTTCCCTAGATTTTGACCATTGAATTAAATAGGAGGCCAGAACAAAGAACATACCTTATTATTGCTTCCTATAGTCTTTGTTGCTCCCGCTTCACTCTAGTGCTCTCGTGCAGCCAAGACCAAGACAACACAAACCAACCAAAGTGAAGAAAGCACAATCTATTCAACATTCAATCTATGTATATGATCAAGGAGTTATACAATAAAGTGGAAATAGCTTTATGGGAAAGGGACATGCTACTGTATCATATTAATGGAAAGTAAAGATTACAACCTAAGCCTTGATGTCACAAACTTCCTTTCGATGGCCCTTGGCTCCGACACACACACTTGCTCACTTGCATGAAGAAGATCAACCCCTTTGGATAAACTTGTTGGAGTCTCCAAGCTGCTGTAGCTTCAGTCCTTCACACAATTCTTTCACTAATTCTCCAATGAATCTTGCTTAACCTTTTCCATGAGAAATCCCTCAATATATAGGAGAGAATGAATTAGTTACTTGGATAAGAATGATCCCAAAATATCAGGGAATCCAGTACTAGGATAACATTCGAATGCCATCTCATCCTTCTAGAAGATTCCCTTCTAGAAGCATCGAGAATTCATCTTTTTCCTTGCTTTAGAAAGAGTTTGCACCCTATCAGTTCAACACAGTGTGAACTTCTCACATCCTGGCTTAAGGCAGCCTGCGAGAATCATGCATTCTCGCAGGCAAATATACTAGCAGCCTGCGAACAGTCTTCAAAAATGAGTTTTCTGGAAGAGATGAAAATAACTTTTTCTCAGGAGAAAGTTCTTATGAAGAGCCTGAGTACACCATCATCAATACATCATCATGATGACCAAAATCATGGGTAAAAGAATGCCCCCCAAAGTATGAGGTTGGAACCAGTGATAGTCGATAGACTTTGTAAGCTGCATGTGTGTGTTGGGAACCAGGAGCACACCTAATCGGAAACCTGCGAACAACCAAGCATTAGCAGAATATATCAATTCTGAGGTAGGCATTCCCATACTTAGATCATAGACTGATGACATTATAGACATGGGTCATGGCCACCAATCATACACTGTGGATCCATGCCGTCAAAATATAGCATAGCCACCGGAATACACTGTGGATCTATGCGATAAATTTCAAATCAAGAGGACATAGCCATGAAACATACACAGTGGATCTATGTGTCACAAATTATACATACTCCATCGCAACCTGGATCACAAAGATGATATCCAAGGTCTTCAATCTCATCGCCCAAAGTATGAATCTAACCATGTGATTACATGTGTTGAAGTCGAACATGGTAGAAACCACTTGATTACCGGTCATTGATGAAACTGTTAACAAGTGCGAGGTAAATCACCATTGATGTCAATGACTCCCAAGGTACCAGAGTACAATCCATTGAGTGTGAATAAATGAGTTGAAGTCTAACATCCGATGGAATCTTTCGATCAGGGGTCAATGATGTAAACCCACTATTGAAAGCGAGGAAACTTGACATTGAGGCATGCAAGCTCCAAGGTACCAAATAATTTCTAAGTCTTGATTCTGGATAATGAGATGAATTCGACGGAACAAAACTCGTCACAGGAGGGCCTTGACGTATCCCCCATCAATGACACAAAATGAGTAAAATATTTTGAAGGTGAAACAGAGTATGATGTGAATTGGACTGGACACAGGGAAGGCCGACATAGAGAGAATGGATAACTGCAGATGGCCGACTCAATATAGGTTTCATATGGACTTCTCTTGAACATATGAATGACACGACCAATGATTTGGCAGTATTGACTCAAAGAAGACACAGGGAATGACCTTGTAATCAATCGAATGAGAGACAAATGGATTTCCCAAACCGGCTTCAAATAATGAATAGGGGGTGTCATGTTCAAGAGCGACACTGACTGCCAACCAATACGATGATGAAAACATATCCCTTTCCCAAATTTTCCCCCACCATTTCTGGCGAGTACCTCTTTATTTTTACACAAGCTTGAGGAGAATAACATATGCTTGTTGATGTAAGCTCATCCTTCAGACGAGTCCCTCAGAGTATGTTTAACGAACCCTAAGAAGGAGTGGTTCAGTCCCATTACGGGTCTATCAATGTTTGTTTAACGAGTCCAGAGATACAAAACTCAAAGGTTTTTCAAGATGATAGAGTTTGGAAAAACACTTAAAATAGAACTCTCTCAGTTCCTTTTTTGTAAAATAGTCTGAATGAGACCGAAAAAGATATAAATTATCGCTCACCAGATGCTTACTTCAAATACTTTATCGAGCGTGAAAATATCAAGGTTGCTCGGTGATCTTTTCATGTTTAGAGAGTCTGAAAAGAGCTTAAAGAGGACTCCAAGGGGTTCCTTTTTCGTATAACCTTGTTGAGCCCGAAAAAGTGATAAAAGTATGCTCGATCACATTCTTATGTATTTACAAGTGCAAGAACGGAAAAAAACAACGCTCGAGGTTTTTATATAAAAACCATAAAAAACACGCAATAACAAAGAAAAACATGTCTGTAGCCTTGTATTTAATCATCAAAGTCATTACGCCTGCAAGAATTACACTCAACATGACATTAGGGATTAGGGTTTAATCGATAAATAATCATAAAAAACCAAAATGATAAAGTAAAAATAAATAAAAGGAGTAAATACTCTTTTTACCACATCATTTTTAGATTTCCACTATTGAGCTCAAAAAACCCCTCTTTTACCCTCCAAGTTCGGCGTCAGTGTAGTACTACATAATTAGCCAATGCATTTGTTAATGTATTTAGACATCTAGGAATATGTTGATATTCAATGTGATCAAAATAACGTTCCAAGAGGCGAATTCGCAAATACACCCGTAACAAAGTAGGACTTCGAATAGAGTAGATATTACTTAATTGTAGTACTACAAGTTGTGAGTCAAGTTGCACAACCAAATGATGAATTCCGAGCGAGATAGCATCAACCAATAATTCAATAACGACACTATACTCTGCAATGTTGTTGGTTGCACAGCCGAGGCACACACCTCGTAAAGATACAAGTTTGTTTGTTGGGGCATAGATTGTCCATGCAGAAGAAGCAAGGTTCTGAGTACTACGGCTAGCACCATCAGTGAAGCCAATATAGGGTAGCAAAGACTCCGACATCTGGAAATCAAACACAACGTCACATAAGGGCAGAGACCAAATAACGACAAAAGAAAGCTATAGTAACACACACAAAGTATGATACATTAGAATACAAGTACTTGTGCACATATTATTTATGCATAGTACTTCTTCAAGTACAACCCATTCCCAAGTTCACTCAAAGGGATACCATCGTAATCTACCAATTTATATGGTCCCTTTTCCAAAACTTGGCGAACAATATAAGGACCTCGCCACATGGGTTCGAATTTTCTCACTCCTAACACATCTCGATCCTGTTCATAGAGAAGAACAAGATCACCTTCGGAGAAAATGCGAGGTTTGACATGATTTTCATATTGGGCCTTGACACGTTTCTTCTGGGCTTCTATTACTAGAGTGGCGTCACGTCGAGTTTCGTCTAATTGCATAAGATACAATAGACATTCTTCTTCAGCAGAAGTGTTGGGTAGGAGTTCAACAGCTAGCTTCAGAGAGGGTATCTCACATTCTATAGGAAGAATGGCTTCCACACCATAGACTAACCGAAAAGGCATAAACCCAGTAGCGGACTTAACAGATGTCCGGTACACCCACAATGCCAAAAACAACATTGTGTGCCAACTTGTTTTATGAATCCCTATCATTCGTCGAAGCATAGTTATGAGAACTTTGTTGATCACTTCAACTTGACCATTGGCTTGTGGATAATAGGGCGTTGAGTTATCATGGTGAAGACCCAACTTGTCAGTAAGTTCATACATCATAAAATTCCTAAAGTGGCTACCGTGATTAGTGACGATAGCTTGGGGAACACCAAAATGAGCTATGATGTGATAAAAAAGAAATAAGGTTGTAGTCTTTCCAGTATTGTCGAATGTTGGCATCGCCTCGGCCCATTTCATAAAGTAATCAACGGCTACAATGATGTAACCATGCCCCCCGGCCGAGTGAGGGTGACATGTCATGAATTCGATGCCCCATTTCGCAAAAGGACCAACTGAGACCATAGGATGAAGAGGAGTAGGATGTGACCGAAATTTCTGATTGTAGGTCTGGCAGGCATGGCATTTCTAAATGGCAATAATGCAGTCGTTAAACAAAGAAGGCCAAAAATACCCTGTGCATAAGATCTTCTGGGCAGTAGCATACCCATACATATGACCACCACATGCTCCAAAATGGCAGTCATTCATAGCTTTCTTGGCTTCGTCGAATGTTAGACAACGTCAAAAAAAAGAGTCAATGCCCCGATGGTAAAGAGTATCCCCAAGTATAATGTATTGACGAGCTTGATATCGTATGCGACGTCGTTCAATACTAGACAAAGTAGGCCGGAAAGTCTGGGTTTGTAGATATATAAGGATATCTCCATACCAAAGATTGTCAGTGATAATAAGGAAAAGAGATTCATCAGGTAATGAATCTACTGCTACATTTTCCGTGGCAGAATGAGGAAAATCGCATATCAACTCAGCAAAAACTAAGGATTTCTTTGACTTGGCGCGGTCGAATTCCAAGTCAAACTCTTGGAGTATGACAATCCATTTGGAGTATTTTCCCCCTAGCAATTGACGTGTCAAAATATGTTGCATAGGGTTGCAATGAGAAATCACTGTAGTCTTGCGTGAGAGGATATAGTGCCGGAAGCGTTGGACGGCTTGAATGGCAGCCAAGGCCAGTTTTTCGACATGTTGATACTTGATTTAAGTGGGTGTGAAACTTTGACTGAAGTAGTAAATAACATGTTCGTCGTGCGCATCATCCTCTTGGACAAGAACCATGCCAATAGTGTACTCTGAGGCAGCAAGATAAAGGAAATAATCGCGACTGTAATCGGGAGGAAAGAGAAGCGGAGCTCGTGTTAGGGACAACTTCAAAGCTTCAAAAGCATTGTTGGCAATGGTATCCCAGACGAACTCTGAATATTTCTTTAGTAGCCACGTAAAACCACAAGTGATCTCGGCGTAATTAGGAGGAGGGAGATTAAGGATCACCTTAACCTTCAAAGGATCCACTCGGATCCCTTGACGCGAAACTATAAAACCTAGAAGACGTCCAAATTCCACACAGAAAATGCACTTATGAGGATTTAAACGTATTCGATAGAACCGACAGCGAACAAAAATGGCTCGGAGGTGGGTTGGGTGATCGACTCTATGCATAGAATGAGCGGGTAAATCGTCCAAATAGGGTTGAACGATATGTTTGATATCATGAAAAGCATAAGACATAGTGCGTTGAAAAGTTGTGCTTGCATTCTTAAGACCGAAAGGGAGTTTCCGATAGGCAAAAGTACCCCAAGGACAAATAAAAGCAGTCTTATGTTGATCCTCAGGAGCAATGTTAATTTGATTATAGCCAGAGAAACCATCCATGAGAGAGAAAATTTCACTTCCGGCATAGTCATTGACGATCTGGTCGAAAAAGGGGGTAGGAAAGTTGTCTTTGGGACAAGCTTTGTTAATATCCCTATAATCAACACATACACGAATAGTGCCTCCTTTCTTGTCAATCAGGACAGGATTGGAAACCCATTTTGTAAGAGCCACCGGATAAATAAAGCCGGTTTTCAGAAGTTTCTCAACTTCGAGCTTGATAGCAGTTGCTTTACGTGGGTGAACTGGATGAAGGCATTGTCGGACAAGTTTAGCATCGGGGTATGTATTTATCTCATGTACAACAATTGCAGGGTCAATACCTGGCATCTCTTTGTAGCTCCAGGCGAATATGTCATGAAATTCTTTGAATAGAGACGTATAGGTGATTATTTCGTCAGGGGAACACGAAGCTCCAATATGGACATTTTCGACAATCCCAGGTTTAACGGATATGTCAATGGGAATCGTGGGCGAGATATTACTTAAGTTCCCTTCAGCAAACACATCGTGTGTAGTCTTGGGAACCATCAAGATGACAACAACGGTCGACGAAGCTGAAATCCGTTGGTAGTTCTCAAGAGTGTGTTGTTCCAGAAAGAGTATGGAATGATGATGCCCATTGTCCCAAGGGGTGTCCTCCATGACGGACATGATCATCTCATCAGTGGGAAAAATAACACGAAAAGGATCGGGAGACAACTCATCAAGAGAGGGTGTAGAAGGTGTTTCCGATTGAATGGCCTGATAGGTGGATTCAACCGGACTAAACGACATTGTGTCACCGAAACGAAGATGATCTCCAGGGTTAGGGACAATCCAAGGGTCCTGTGACGCAGGAAGTTCGTGAGGCATGGTGGATATCATGTTGATAGAAGCAACTGACGAGCGAGGAACATCGGGTGGTGGAATGGGAAAAGTACCCATTAATGAGGAGTCTTTTAAAAGGCCTACACCGACATTCTCATAACCCGGTGGGGTTTTAGAAATAAACGGTACGTTACCAGTACGAGTATCAGAATTGAAGAAGGCAAGTTGGTCGACGGTAACAACCTTTCCTTGATGAGGGAAACGTACTACACGGAAAAGTGTCGATACAATGACGTGCATGGAATCGATCCAGCTACGACCAAGTAAAAGATTATAATTAAGGGGAGCATCAAAGACTTCCACTTCGACTTGGACCGTTTTACCTTCTAACGTGATGGGAAATGAAGGAAGAACACTGTAGGGCTTAAAACCAGAGCCATTGAAGGCTTTAAGAGTGTTTTTTGATTCATTCAAGGGAGGAGAGCCAATGGCTTTCCAACAAGCAAAAGACATTACACACGTCGAGGCACCCTCGTCGATAACAGTTCGGAAAATGTTCTTGTCAGAGACAACAATCTGTTTCTGGAACGTGAGTTGAGGGGTTAACCTTGGAATGTGATCATCCAAGTCAAAGACTATTAAATTCGTATCCGTTGGGTCAATTCCACCAATATCTTTCAACAGTTCCTTCCGTTGTGCAGGACAAGTTTGAAGGACTTCAAGGGTTGACATCGCAGAAGGTGCTTGAGCCAGATCTTCAACAATGTTGTAGTTCTGGGCCGCACGAGCATGAGGATTGAAAGTCGATTTCCGAACGATGCCCTTAGGGGGGGTCATAGAACTGTGTCGAGGCTTAGTCATTCGAGATGAAGAGGATCGTTAGTAGTTGGATTCGTGGGAGAGGGTTGGACCAACGAAGGAGGTAAATCATCAACCTTCTCCTTAGATGGAGAATAATCTTTGGCTCGAGTAGTGAGTGCAACATTGTTCTGCTTAGAATCACCAATACAAATCAAAAAATATGATGTGGTAGAAGAAGAGGGTTGGTTGTGAATGACCAACTGAGCCTGTTGTTGAGACGAGAAGGGTTGGGACAAGACAACCGGTATAGGTGGTTTCGGGGCTCCCTGAAGGAACTTAGTGACCTCGGCACGTCATGGACAATACTTCATGTAATGATCATCACCACAGATAAGGAAAGGGTATCGTGGTTTTTGCTTATCCTGATCTTCAACATGAGTGGTTTTAGTTTTCTCTACTTGATTATTATTTTTTCCCTCCTTATTCTTACCTCTCCCTTTTTTAGATTTGTTTTTACCAGCTGGGGTAGATTGAACTGCGTTTACCTTAGAAGTTTTGTCGGTGGGAGTGGCAGGAGACGGAGCATTTTGAACATTAGAAGAAGAATATTTAGGGGTTGTGCTTGAAACAGAATGTGATTGGGCTTGGGCAGTACCAATCACACCGTCAGCTGCATGCGAGGCAGCTGGAGCAGTTGAAGTGCTGGAAGAATTAGGACGAGGTAATTCAGGTAGAAAATTGTAAAGTGTTCCCGTTTGTGAGTAAACAAGATCAAGATACTAAGCACGAATTATAGCCTGATCTTCCATGACAACTCCACCCATGGCAATGTCCTTACCAATTTCGTTCACAAAGGATTTTGTAAACCATTCTTCCAGTAACTAATCGGGGAGTTCAAGTTTAATGAGACATCGTCTCCTTCGCCACTCATGGATATGATCTGATATATGAGTGCCTTTAGTCTGTTTGAAGGAAGTCAAAATCTCAGTCCCGGTATCATAATGGATCGGTAACTGGTAATGCGTAAGGAAAGCCATAGAAAGGGTGTTAAAATCAGAGAAGAAACCTCGTGGCAATTCAATATACCACTTCGCAGCAGAACCTTTAAGGGTTCATTGAAAAAGACGTAAACGAATAGAGTCATCCATCAACGAGTTGGATGAACACCATAGGTGAAAAGTCATAATGTGATCATTTGGATCCTCTCCCACTTTGTTGTCGAATTTAGGAATGTCTGATGGAATCTTGGCTTGAATAACAGGCCATTGGGGAGAGTGACGAATAGGATCATTTAAAATCCTAGACAAATCCGGAAAATCCAAAGTAGCAAGAAAAGGTAACTGTCGATTCACCTGCGGGTACTGGTGGCTTTGGGGTGGAAGCCCTATCGGCAAACCAGTAAGACCGTAAGCAGTCTGCGCATACTGGGAAGACCCAGGCAGATTCGGTGGTGGTTGGAGAGGATAGTAGCTCCAGGGATTGTAACCTTGAGCGGGGACATGAGTTTGCGCATTCGTACCACAAATAGGATTGGGTATACCTGGATATGGTTGGCCTATAGTAGGGACATGCAACTGCTGCCCCCCAGTCGTTTGAGGAGGATTTTGTATCATCTGATTCCAATACTGGGCCAAAGAGGGAGGTATATTTTGTCCAAAAGGTGGGGTTGGTCCCCCTATCGTAGGCAGAGTTCCAATCTAAAGTTGTGTCCCAATCGAAGGTTGTGTAGTAATTGGAATGTGTCCGGTAAGAGGAAGTTGAATCGTACCATCTTTTCCACCAACGGGAATCTGCAAGTTTAGTGTAATGGACGGGATAGTTCCACTAGGATTAGGATTTCCAGTAGGAAATTGAGGGAGTGTCGGAATAAAATTGGGAATAGGGTGCCCAGGAAAAGAAGGACCACCTAGAGAACCGGATGGGGTTTGCGGAGGTGTTGGAATAGAAGCATTCAACGCATGGTATCCGGGTGGTAGTGTTGGAGTGACATTGGGCATTCACTGCGTGTTTATAGGGGCAAGACTAGCCACAGTGAACCCAGTTGGGACACTCGTAGTATTCGTGACATGGGTCATTTCGGCAGGGACAGTAAACTGATAAGTGGTAGTTAATGGTACTGTCTCTAAATTAGAGATTTTAGAAATCACGGGTGGATTAATCTCAGAAATCACAGGGGAACCTAGACCAAAAAGGTCCCTTCGGAAAACACCTGTAGACCAAAAAGGATCTTGGCCTTCTATGCTGGGAAAAGGTCCAATGGGTGATCAAGAATATGTAACAACTAATTCTCCAGAAGAATTGAGTTGCATAAATGGTCGCAAAGAACCAGGGGGAAGTCGAAAATCCCTTCGAGTATTGGTAATTCGGAAAGGTTCTAGAGAGTCAGTTCATTCCACTTGTGGTGTGGTGACAACTGTGGCTTCACTTTGCCGAGGAGAGCCCTCATTTGTACCTGTAGGCAAGGGTTGAGAACCGTCCAGATGCTCTGGAGATAAACCCTACATTCTACGTGAACAACATGGGGAAGATATTGTAAATGAGTAACAAACTTCGTGAAGAAAATCCTATGGTCAACTTCGAGAAACAAACAACACGTGCTAGAAAACAAAATCTAGGAAGCAATCACTAGACAAACAAGACCTTCTAATTTCGAAGACACTAGTTGGTGATGAAATCCAACGTCACAACAATGAGACGAGAAGGGGCAGGGCTAGGGTGGAAAAGTTACGCTGACAACCTGCTTAACGGACTTACACCCTTGTGTAAGCTCCCACACATAATCATGGGTATACCCTCCAAGGAGCCCGAGTGAGTTTGGTCAATGTCAATTCCAGGTACCGTGAAGACTTTCCCCTCCACAGTCACCTCGGGTAAGAACCTAGAGAGATAGGCCACTAAGGTCACCAC